>RXID01021995.1:119650-223420 GCA_005019695.1 Trichopus zeylanicus subsp. travancoricus | reverse complement strand
GTAGTAGGAGCTATGGTAGTAGTAGTAGTAGTACTAGTACTATTTGCAGTAGTAGTAGTAATATTAGTCGTAGTATTAGTTACAGTCATAGTAGTGGTAGTAGTAGTAGTTGGTGTAATAATTGTAGTAGGAGTAGGAATAGCATTAGTACTGGGAGTAGTAGTAGAAGTAATAACAGTTGTAGCAACAGTTATTGTAGCAGGAGTAGCCGCAACAACAACAGTAGTTGCAGTAGTAGCAATTGTGGTTGTAGTTGTAGTAGAAGTAATAGTAGTAGTAGTAGTTGTTGTTGTAGTAGTAATAGTAGTAATTGTAGCAGTAGCAGTAGTGGTAGTTGCAGTTGTTGTAGGCGTAGTAGTTGTAGTTGTACTAGTAATTATAGCAGTAGGAGTAGTAGTAGCAGTAGTAGTTGTAGTTGTAGTAGTAATAGTTGTAGTAGTAACTATTGCAACAGTAGCGACATCTGTAGTAGTAATAGTAGTTTTAGTTGTAGCAGTAGCAGTAGTAGTAATTTTAGTAGTAGCAGTAGCAATAGTAGTAGTTTCACACCTATTACTACTGCAACAACTATGACTACTACTACTACTACTGCTACTGCTACAACTACTTCTAGCACTTCTACAATTACTACTAGGCTATTGCTACTACTACCACTACAACTACAACAACAACTGTTACATCTACTTCTACTACTACGACCACTGCTACTACTTCTCTCACAATTGCCACCACTGCTACTACTACTGGAATTACTATTACTACTGCTAATACTATTACTTCGACTACCTCTGCTACTACTACTATTGCTACTATTGCTTCTACGATTGCTACTTCAGCGACTACCACTACTAATTCTACTACTACTACTACTACGACTACAACTACTACTACTACTATGACTACTAGGACAACAACAGCTACTGCTATTTCTTCTCCTACTACTACCACAACAACAACAACTATTACTACTTTTACTAATACAACAAGAACTACTACTACTATTTCTCCTACCTCTTCTACTGGTACAACTACTACTGCATCTACTACTGTTACTGCAACAACAACAACAACAACAACTACTACTATTACTACTTATAATACTCTTACTACAGCTACCACTACAATAACAACAACAACAACTACTACTACACCTCCTAAAACTATTAGTACTTCTGCTACTACCTATAACAACTACTTGTTTTGTTACTACTATTTTTACTACTACTGCTACTGTTACTACTGCTACTGTTACTATGCTATCATTGCTGGTACTACTACTACTAGTAATACTACTACTACTACTACCACCACCACTACTAGTATTACATTTGCTGCTGCTACTACTAACACTACTACTACTCCTCCTCCGACTATTGCTGCTATTGCTACTACTAGTACAACTACTACTACTGTACTACTAACACTACTACTACAACAACAACAATAACAACAACAACTACTGCTACTGTTGCTGGTGCTACTACTACTACAACAACTACTGCTACAGCTGTAGCTACTACGACTATTACTACTTCTACTACTACTACAGCTGCAACTACTACTACATCGACTACTACTGCAACAACAACAACAACTACTACTGCTACTACTAATGGCGCTACTACTCCTACAACTGCTACTATAGCTACTACTGCAACTACTGCCACTAATATTGCAATACTGCTACTGTTACTAATACTACTGCTACTACAGTTACTGCGACTACTACTACACTTCTACTTCTACTTCTACTACAACTACTACTGCTATAGCTGCGGCAACTACTGCGACTACCACTGCTACTACTACTACAGCTATTAGTACTTCAACAACTAACACTACTGCTACTTCAACAATAACAACTACTACTGCTACTACGACTATAACTTCTACTACTGCTGCTCCGCCTCCTGTTCCTCCTTCTACTTACTACTACAGCTTCTACTACTAGTACTACTACTACTATTGGGACAAGGACGACAACAACTACTACTGCTACTACAACTACAACTACTGCTGCTGCTATTACTACTACCACTACTACCGCGACTACTACTTCTAATACTACTACTACTACCACTTTTGCTACTAACACTACTACCACAATTACTGCAACTACTGCTACTACTACTGGAACTATTACTGCTTCTACTTCTACTACTGCTACTACTAATGCTACTACTACTATTGCTACTATTGCTACTTCAACGGCTACTGCTACTACTACTCCTACTACTACTTCTGCTACAACAATAATAACTATTGCTGCTACTACTACTACTACTGCTACCTCTATTGCTACTACTACTACTACTGCCCCTAGTTTTGCTACAAGTACTACTACAACCCCAAATGCTACTATCGCTGCTACTACTACTACTATTAATACTACTATTGTTGTTGCTGCTACTCCTACTGTAACTACTATTACTACTAGCAGTAGTAGTAGGACGACTAGCAGTAGTAGTAATAGTAGTAATAGTAATAGTAGTATTAGGTGTAGTTGTAGCAATAGTAGTAGCAACAGTAGCAGTAGTAATAATAACGGTAGTCATAGTAGTGGTAGTAGCAGTAGTAGTAGTAGTAGTCATAGTAGTAGTAGCATTTGTAGCAGCAGGAGAAGAAGTAGGTATAGTAGTAGTAGCGGTAGCTGCACCAGTAGTAGCAGTAGCAGTAGTAGTATTAGCAGTAACGGTAATAGTAGTAGTAGTACCTGCAGTAGAAGTACTTGTAGCAGCAACAGCTACAGTAATAGTCATTGTAGTAGTAGTAGAAGTAGTATTAATAGCAATCGTACTAATAGCAGTAATAGTAGTAGTAATAGAAGCAGTATTAGTTGCAATAGTAGCAGTAGAAGTAGCAGTAGCAGTGCAGTAGTTCGACAATAGTAGCAGCAGCAGTAGTAGCAGCAGCCGCAATAGTAGTAGTAGTAGTAGTAGTAGTGCTAGTAATAGTAGTAGTAGTAACAGTAGCGGTAGCTGAAATAGCTGTAGTAGTAGATGTAGTATAGTAGCAGTACCTAGAATAATAGTAGCAGTAGTAGCAATAGTACCAGTAGTAGCAGCAGTAGTAGTTGTTGGAGAAGTAGTAAAACTACTACTAATAGTAGCAGTAGTAGTAGAACTAGTAGTACTAGTAGCAATAGTAGTAGCACTGGTGGCAGTAGCAATTCGAGCAACAACGACAATATTAGTAGTAGTAATAGTAGTAGCAGTAGTAGTATTAGTCATAGTAATAGTAGTGGTTTCAATAATAATAGCCGGAGTCCTTGCAGTGGAAGTTGTAGTAGCAGTAGTTGAAGAAATAGTTGTAGTAGTAGTCATTCATGTAGTTGCAAAAGTAGTAGGAGGAGGAGGAGAATTAATAGTAATACTAGTAGTAGCAGCAGTAGTATTAGAAGGAGTAGCAGTTGTTATTGTAATAGATGGAGTAGTAGTGGTAGCAATAGTAAGATTTGTAGTAGTAGTAGTAGCAATAGTTGTAGCAGTAGTAGTTGTTCTTATTGTAGTAGTAGCAGCAACAGTAGTACAAGTAGCAGTAGTAGTAGCAGTAGTAGCTGTAATAGTTGTAGTAGTAGCAGTAGCAGTAGTAAGAGTTATAGTTGTAGCAATTGTAGTAGTAGTACTCGTAGCTGTTGTGGTTGTACAAGTAGCGCAGTAGCAGTATAACTAGTAGTAGTAATATTACTACTATTGCTTCTACTATCACTACTACTGCTACTAGTACTACAACTACTATTACTGTGACAACAACTACTACTACTACAATTATTGCGACTAATGTTGCCGCATTGCTGCACTACTACTACTAATACTACAACTACAATTTTTGCTACTACTACGACTACTACTATTGTTGATGTTGCTGCTACTGTTACTGCACCTACTTCTTCTACAACTACAACTACTGCGACACTTACCACTACCACTATTCCTACTATTGCTTCTACTACAACAACTACTACTAGTACTACTACTACCATTATTGCTTATAATACTACTACTACTACTTCAACTACTGCTTTTGCTAATGATGCTGCTGCTACTACTACTACTGTCACTTCTACTGCTACCACCACTACTATTGATACAACTACAACTGCTACTACTGCGGCGCTACAACACCAACAACAACAACTACTACTAATACTACTACTACTACTACTATTGCTACGATTTATACTATTGCTACTGCTGTTGCTGCTGTTGCTATTACAATTACAATTACCATTGCTACTACATCTACTACTACTGCGACTACTATTACTACTACTGCTGTCACTATTACTATTGCAACTGCTACTACTATTTCTGCTACTACTACTCCTACTCCAACTTCTACTGCTCTACCACTCCTACAACTCCAACTACCTCTACTCCAACTACTACTAATACTACTACTACTACTACTAAAACAACTTCTACTATACCTACTACTACTAGTACTACTATTACCATAAGTACTACTCCTACTACTACTTCTACTACTTCTGTTACTAGTACAATTGCTGCTACCACTACTCCTACAACTATTGGTACTACTACTAATACTAACACTACTACTACTACTACTACTACTCATACTACTACGTCTACGCAAACTCCTACTACTACTACTACTTACCCTACTCCTAAACCTACTACTACTCCTACTACTTCTACTACTACTACAACTACTACTACAACTACCACTCCTACTCCAAACCCTACTACTACTACTGCTACCACAACTACTACTACTGCTACTACTACTACTCCTCCTCCTTCTCTTACTACTACTACTACTACTACTACTACTACTACTACTACTACTACTATAATTACTAGTACTACTACTATTATAACTACTTTTACTGCTATTGCTACTCCGATTACTACTACTACTACTACTACTACTACTACTACTACTACTACTACTTCTACTGCTCCTCCTCCTACCACTACAACTACTCCTACTAATACGACAACAACAACAACAACAATTACTGCTACTACTACTCCAACTCCTATTATTAATACTACACCTTCTACTACTATACTACTACTCCTGCTACTACAACTTCTGCTACAACAATAACTACTACTACTATTACTACTACTACTACGACTACTGCTACTACTACTACTACTAATGCTACTATTACTACTACTACTACAATTACTACTACTACTACTAATACTACTACTACCACCACTACAACTACTACTGCTGCTGCAATTATTGCTGTTACCACTACGCCAACAACTACAACTCTAACTATTACTCCTACTACAACTCCGACTAATACAACTATTACTAGAACTACAACTACTATTGCTACTGCTACTACTGTTACTACTACTAATGGAACTGCTCCTACTACAACTGCTGCTACTACTACTGCTGCAAATCCTTCTACTACTAGTACTCCAACTCCTGCTCCTAGCATTACTCCTACTACTAATACCACTACTTCTACTACAACAACTACTACTGCTACTATTATTCTACTACTCCTACTCCTACTATCACTACTACTCCTACTGCTACTGCTGCTACTCCTCCTCCTACTCCTACTATCACTACTACTCCTACTCCTACTACTACTACTTCTACTCCAAACACTCCAACTTCAACTACTACTACTCCTACTACTACTACACTCCTACTATGACTACTACTTCTACTACTACTACTACTACTACTACTACACTCCTACTATGACTACTACTACTGCTACTACCACCACCACCACAACAACAACTACTACTACCATTACTTACACTACAACTACTACTACTCATACAAATACTTGTACTTCAAATACTCCCAATACCACTACTACTACTGCTATAACTACAACTACTACCAGTACTACTACTTCTACTTCTGCTACAACAACTACTACTACTTCTACTACTGCTGCTACTCCTACCTCTACTACTACTACTCCTACCGTTGCTCCTACTCCAACTCCTTCTACTGCTACTTCTCCTACTACTACTACTACCCCTGCTCCAACTACTACAACTCCTACTACTACCCCAACTCCAACTCCTACTACTACTTCTGCTAGTACAACTCCTACAATAACAACTACTACTACTCCTACTACTACTGCTACTACAACAACTACTACTAATACTAACACAACTACTTGTACTACTAGTACTACTACTACGACTACTACTATTCCAACTCCGACTCCTACTACTGCAACTACAACTACTACTACTCCTAGTACTATTGCTACTATTACTCCAAATCGAACTCCTACTGCAACTACTACTCCTACTACTACTACTACCCCTACTCCAATTACTACTATGCCTACAACTACTCCTACTCCAACTCTTACAACTACTATTGCTACTACTACTACAACTACTACTACAAAAATAACAACAACAACTACTACTCCTCCTCCTCCTCCTCCTCCTACTACTACGATAAGTACAATTGCCACTCCTACTACTACTAATACTAACACGACTATTGCTACTACTACTACTAATACTAACACTCCTATGCCTTCTACTACTACTATTACTACTACTACAACTACTACTACTACTATAACTTCTGCGACTATCTACTCGTCCTAACACTACCACAACTTCTACAACTACAACTCCTACTACTACTACTACTACTCCTACTAAGACTACCATTATTGTTGCTACTACGACTACTACTACTACTACAACAACAACAACAACAACAACAACAACAACTACTACTACTACTACTACTACTATTATTATTGCCACTACTACTACTACTACTACTACTATTCTTACCACTACTACTACTGCTGCAACTGCTACTACTACTTCCACTACTAGTACTATTCTTACCACTACTACTACTACTACTCCAAACACTCCTACTATTACTACTAGTACTAGTACTTCTACTGCTAGTAGTAATACTACGACTACTACTACTACTGCTGCTGCTGCTGCTGCTGCTGTTGCTGCTACTACTACTACTACTTGTACTACTACTCAAGCTTCTACTACTACTATTGCTACTACTGCTAATACTACTACGGCTGCTACTACTACAACTACTACTACTTGTACTACTATTACTACAGCTTCTACTACTACACAACAGTGACAACTACTACTACAAGTACTATTACTACTCCTACAACTACTACTATTACTACTATTACTGCTTCGACTACTACTACTCCAACTACTACTGCTACTAGTCCATTAGCTTCTTCTACTACTACTACTACTACGAATATGGCTATAACTATGAATACTACTACTACAACAACTACTACTATTCCTACTCCTACGCCGACTATAGCTTCTACTATTACGCCTATTACTCCTATAACTACTACTACTACCACTCGTACTCCAAATCCTATTGCTACTACTACTCCTTCAACTACTGCTACCCATACTCCAAATACTACTACACCAACTATGACTCCTAATCCAACTCATACTACTACCACTGCTACGACTTCTGTAACTACTACTACTAGTAGTAGTACTACTACTACAACTACTACTACCACTACCAATACTACTACAACTATCGCTACCACTACCGCTACAACAACAACAACAACTACTACAACAACTACTACTACTACAACCACTACAACTAGTACAACAACAACTACTATTACTACTTATACTACCAATGCTAACACTACTGCTGCTGCAACTAGAACTACTACCACTAATATAACTACTCCTACTACCCCTCCTCCTATAGCTACTCCTACTACTTTGTACTACGTCTACTACTGCTACTACTGCTACTACTACTACTACTACTCCAGCTGCTGCTGTTACTGCGACTACTGCTACTACTACTGCTACTGCTACTGCTATTACAACTACTGCTACTACTACCACAATTACTACTAGTACTACAGTTGTGACTGCCAATACTACTCCTACACCTATTCCCACTACTACTACTACTACTACTAATACAACAACAAAATCTACAACAACTACTAAGACTAATGCTACTACTGCGACTAGTGCAACTACTAAAGTTGCTTCTACAGAAACTATTACTACAACACTACTACTACTGCTGCTGCTACTACAACTACTGCAACTACGGCTACTTCTACTACTATTCCAACTACTCCTACTACTAATACTACTACAATGACTACTGCTACTAATACTAGTGCTACTACTACTTCTGCTGCTAAAAAAACTACTACAACTAATACTACTACTACAATACTTCTATAACTATAGTACTAACACTAAAACTAATAGTACTACTTCTACTACTTCTGTTACTACTACTTCTGCTACTACTACTACTACTGTCGCTATTACTACTGTGATGACTACTGCTGCTAATGCTACGACTACTATTATCACAACAACAAGTACCACTACAATGGCTACTGCTACTAGGACTGCTGTTCCCGCTGCAACAACTACTACCACTACAACGGCTACTGTTACTACTACTACTAATACTACACAAACTACTACTCCTTCTCCTACACATATTCCTTCTCCTCCTCCTCCTCCTCCTCCTCCTCCTCCTCCTCCTACTACTACTACTACTACTACTGCCGCTATTACTACTGTGACGACTAATGCTGCTAATGCTACGACTACTATTATCACAACAACAAGTACCACTACAATGGCTACTGCTAGTAGGACTGCTATTGCCTCTGCGACAACTACTACCACTACAACGGCTACTGTTACTACTACTACTAATACTACACAAACTACTACTCCTTCTCCTACACATATTCCTACTCCTCCTCCTAATACTACTACTACAACTACTACTATTACTACTACAACTACTACTACTACTATTATTACTACTCCTCCTTCTATAACTACTACTACTACTACTATTACAACAACTACTATTACGACTACAAATGATACAACTACAACAACAACAACAACAACTACTACTACTACTACCACTACTACTACTGCTGCTGCTGCTGCTACTACTACTACTACTCCAACTACCACAACTCCAACTATTGCTACTACTACTACTATTACTCCTTCTCCTACACCTATTGCTACTACAACTCCTACTACTACCACTTTTACTACTACTACTACTACTACTACCACTACTACTACTTCTACTACGACTGCTACTACAGCTACCAGTACTACTACTATCACCACCACTACTGCTACTGCTACTATCGCTACTGCTGCTGCTGCTGCTGCTGCTGCTACAGCCGCTATTGCGACTATTACTACCGCTACTACAATTAGTACTACTACTACTATTACTGCAGCGACTACTATTACTCCTACTACAACTGCTACTAGTACTACTACTACTGCTGCTACCATTACTACTTCTAATCCTACAACTACTACTACTACTGCTACTAATCCTACTACTCCTACTCCTACTAGTATTACCGCTACTTCTACTTCTACTACTGCTACTACTACTACTATTGCTACTACTACTACTAATACTACTACTACTACTACAACAACAACAACTAGTAGTACTACTATTATTACAATTACTACTCCTACTACTTCTATTACTACTACTACTCTACTATTACAGCTTTTGCTACTACAACAATTACTACTACTGCTACTACAACAACAACAACTACTACTACGACTCGTAGTACTACTCCAACTACTGCAACTACTACTTCTACTCAAACAACTACTACAGCTACTGCTGTTACTATTGCTACTGCTACTAGTACTACTTTAACTGCTGCTGCTACTACTGCTACACTACTTTTACAGCTACTACTCCTACTACTGCTACAATTATGACAACTATTACTACTGCTATTACCACTACTATTACTACCACTACAAATACTATTACGCATACTACTGCTACACCACTACTACAAAAAGAACAACAACTACTACTACCACTCCTGCTGCTAGAACTCCTCTTCCTACTACTACCACTACTACTACTATAACTACAAATACTACAACTACTACTACCACTACTGCTACTACTACTACTATTGATACTACTACTACGACTAGTACGACTACTACTATTATTACTGCCACTGTTACTACTACAACAATAACGACAACAACAACAACTCCTACTACTACTACTATTACTATTACAGCTACTACTCCTACTACTTCTGCTTCTACTACCACTCTACTATTACTGCTATTACTACTACTACTGCTGCTACTACTGCCACTACTACTACAACTACAACACCGACTCCTACTACTACTACTACTACATCTACTCCTACTACTACTCCAACTAATACTACTACTACTGCTGCTGCTGCTACTACTACTATTATTAGTGCCACTACTACAACTAATACTACTACTACTACTACTATTACTACTGCTTCGACAGCTACTACCACTACTGCTACTACTACTTCTACTTCTTCTGCTATTACGATTACCACTGTTAGTACTACGACTATTATTACTACTTCTTCAACTACTACTCTTACTACTGCTACCATTATGACAACAACTATTACTACTACTGCTGCTACTACTATTACTTCTGCTGCCACTACTATTACTTCTACAACTGCTATTACCACTACTACTACTACCACTACAACTACTACGACTTCTACTACTGCTACACCACAACTACAACAACTACAACTACCACTACTGTGACAGTACTACTGCTACTACTACTATTACTACAGTTGCTGCAACTACTACTAATACTACTATTACTACTAATACTACTACAGTACTACTACTACTGTTGCTAAGACTACTACTACTACTACTACCTCTACAACTAGTGCTACCGCTACTACTACTACACTACTACGACACTACAACTACCACTACTACTCCTATTATTGCTACTATTGCTACTGCTGCTATAACTACTACTACTACTACCACCACCACCACCACTGCAACTACTGCTGCTACTATTACCACCACCACAACTACTGCTGCTACTATTACCACCACCACAACTACTCCTACTACTAATAGTACTACTCCAACCACTACTACAATAGCTACAACTACTAGCACTACTACTGCCTCTACTATAGCAACAACAACAACAACTACTACGTCTAGTACTACAACTGCTACTACTACTACTCCCGCTGCTACTACTCCTACTACTATTACTACTACAACTACAACTGCTACTACTATTACAACTACTACTAATACTACTACTTCTACTACAGCTAGTACTACTTCTACTACTGCTATTGCAGCTGCTACTACCGCTACTACTACAACTGCTGCTCATCTACCTCCTCCTCTTCTTGCTACTACTACCACTACAACCACGAGTACTACCAAATTTAATACTACTACTACGACTACAACCACCACTACTACTAAAACTACTTGTTCCTTTCTCCTTCTACTTCTCCTTCTCCTTCTTCTTCTTCTTCTTTTTCTTCTTCTTCTTCTTTTTCTTCTTATTCCTCTCCTTCTTGTTTTACTTGTCATTCTCATTCTTCTTTTGCTTTTGCTTTTGCTTTTGCTTTTGTACTAGCTTCTAGTTTTCTTCTCCTTCTTCTTCTTCTCCTTCTTCCTTCTCCTTCTCGTTCACCTTCTTGGACCAAAAGCTTGAGATGTAGAAAGTTTGGATAACAAAATAACAAAATATAATGTACTTCACGAGATAAACTAAATTTCTCATTAGGAACAAGATTGATGTCTTAAACCATTGAAGTGAAGATAATCACCAATAGTGTGCAATAGCTAATAGCCACAATGATACCACCGTACATGGGTAATTATTTTCTCATAGCAGACAGTAGATTTTAATAATTACTTACCTTTTGGAATGTCATTTAAAATAATATCTTAGAACAATAGTGCAATAATCAAGTTGGATACACAACAAATGATACAAAACATAAATTATGACATGAAAGTAAGACCTAAAGAAATTGCCAATTCTCCATCTGTCGTAGTGTCCTGAGATCAACTCTCCACTAGTTTGTTCAAAAGCAAAACCTCATCAGTCTCAAAACCATTTTGTTTGAACAAATTTGTTAGAAAACTATTAAGACAAGTAATATGCGCACTATGCTAGAAGCTATATATGCATGAAAATCATGAAAAATATATGGATTACAATTTGAAAGAATGATCAGATCTAACTAAATCTTACAGTGTCATCACCTCTATCATAAAAATTCTCACCGATATCCTATTCTTTGGATGTGAGCCTTTCATGTAAATTATTGTCATAAACGTAAAGGTATTATTCATATAGAAGAGAAGTTTCACAACCAACAATGCCACAAGAAACCACAAAATGATTCTTTGTGACATAAGGAATTGAAAATAGTTATCTAGGTAACCTTGAAATGTAAACTTCTTACCACACATAAACATCTTGATGCTATAATAGTATAAATCAAGCAACTTGATGCAACATGAAAACAAAGGCAAGATCCATGTCATATAAGAATTAAATCAAAATCCATGTCATATAATGTTTACATCAAAGATTATCATGACATTTCACATAATCCAAACAATCCTTATGGCATATGTGAAATTAAAATGTTATTCAAATGCTAAGAACAAACAAGCTTTGTTATGCAAATTTTTTTTTAGGTAGAAGAAGCCCAAGATTATTGATTAATTAACAAGTGGATTAAACCTAATAATCTCCTATAGCTCTTCTAGAAAGTGTCCCAAAACTCAAAGAGGACCTAGTGAGGGTGTTCTTTTTGCTAAATAAACAGCTAGCATGATACAACAACGGCTTCGTACTTATCGATATATTTAGCCATTAACAAATATGACAAATGATGTAAGTACCATCACAATAGAGGTTTTTTTTTTCTTTCTTTTCTTAAATAATAATCAAATAATTTTGCCAATCATTTGTTACACATTAGCAAACCAACATAGGCAAGGTCACCAATTACATAGTACTGGAGAAGCACATGACCATTAGGCTGAAAATTGTAAGAATAGTTTATGAAAATATCGAAAAACATATAAGTCAAGGAAATAGTGGACACTATTCTTCACAGATATGAACCTATTAGACACACCTTTAGAATCTTCCTAATATTTTGTAAGTATTCTTTTTTGAGATATTGCAGATAATATAGAATTCTATTTATTATGTGAGAATGACTATTTTAACAAAATTGTGTGATACATTACAAAAGTTGAATGAAAAGAAAGTATTTAAGGCTTAAAGGACTAGAATTAAAATTTTCTCTTGATCTAACAAAAATGAATACATCAATAGGTTAGTATGATACCATGGTCACAACATCAACTGATAAAGGAGATATAATTTCCTTGAGATCTGGCTGTGTGAGATCACAAATAAATGCATTAACTTGATTGCCTGTGAAGTCTTTATATGCCTATCACATGTAGTTTCTGATCTTAGAAACAAAAAAAAAAGTAGAAATTAAACTCTTACATAATTTCTCTTCCCTTCCCTTCCCTTCCCAATAAGTGATGACCAAGTACCCTCCATATACACAAGCTCATAAAATTGTGTTTCTTAAAGCAATGATGAGATGTAAGATACTCCATGTAGTATAAAAATCTTGTGAATAGAGAGAAGTTGAAGGGAAAGACCTTGCCCAAATCAAAAGAAGTTGAAAGGAGAGACCTTGACTAAATCAATGGAACATGGTGAAAAATTACAAGCATGGCAGATGTTTGGGTATGTAGCAATTAACTATTCCCAACTCTACAAACAATCTACAAGAAAAGTTCATCAACAATTCTAAATTATGCATGAAATACAAATCTTGAAAAATGATATTAGAGATAAGCATCATTAGGAGGAAGATAAATTAAATAATCAATAACCAGCTTCGCTCCAGTTTAATTATATTATACTAAGATTTATTGGGCTTTGGACTTTAGGCCTTAGTGGTTAAAGAGAATAAGTCAAAAGCATATATCTTTTAAAATAGGGGATGTGGTTAGTGGATAAATAGGAAAGAAAAAATCGAGAAAAAGGTAATCTAACAAATTTTGTTTACGACGTAGGAAGAGTTGGATGGAATTGCAGTCAACGAGATTGGAGGCGATATCGAGATAGGTGGCTTCCATTGTAGTTGAATCCTTCTTTAAAATTTTACTCATCACTATCCTTGATTATGATGAATATGTATTGGACAATCACTACTATGTGTTTCGGCTTAAAGCTTCACAAAAACCTTAGATTAATTGGTAAGTTATTGTATTCGAATTCGTACTATTTTTGGAGACAATTTTATTCATGGAAATAGGACCTTTTGGTAAAAATATAGTTAAATGGGGTATCTTGTTGAGAATTTAGATTTTGAGGGGGCTTGGTGTAAAATGGTCATCTTCCTCGTCCTAATGGCCGATGGGGGAAGGATCAACAGTAGGCGAGCCGGTGCAGCATGGAGGGCGGCTCACGGGGTAGCGGAAGGCCAGTAGGCGCAACTACTTGTGGCCTACGTGTTTGCACCCTGCGACGCACGATGGCTGTGTGGATGTACACGACAGCGGCGCGCAGCTGGCACTGCAGCACGGCAACTGCGAGGCCGACGGGGCCACTGCACACGATGGCAAAGCCCGATGGCATGGGTTTGGGGACGGCGCAGGTCGGCAGGCAGCGCAGAGGTAGCAGGTTGGTTGTGTGGTGGACTAGGGTTAGGGTTTGAGTGAGGAAGCAGGAGAAGGGTTTTGGTCTTGGTTTTGGGTTTGACATCAGGCTTGGGTTAGTTTTTGAGGATTGAATTGTGTTTGGCTGAGTTAATTGATGTCATTGTGGGTGAGTTGGGTTATAATCAATCTGATTAATGGTTTGAATTGGGTTTGATCAATTAAACATTTGGGTCAAGTATTAAAGGATGAAATAATGTTGATTATGTTTGAATTGGACTAGTTAAAGGAATTGGCTGATGAAGTAAATTAATTGATGTATAACTTAAATTTAGTTGGATGGGATTTCAATTTGGGATCGGAACTCAATTGGAATCTATTTTGGATGGAAGTCAATTAAATTAATTTTGAATCGAATTTATTAAGAAGAAATGTGTAATTTTGAGGTTCTGCTAGACTGATATAAATTTAAAATTTCGAGATTCGAATTCTCAATTGGTGAATTATCAAGGGTTGATATGAAAATTTCTGGATAGATAAGAATTGAATTATAAATTAGAATAATGTAGGGGATTTTTTGTAAACTATTTTTAAACACATTTCTATTTGGAGGACATAGCGAAGATTAAAATATGATTATATTTATTTTTAGGGGTTAAATTGCATCCATAACTCCTTGGTTCAAATTCCGAACTTAGTGATTCGTGATCTATTGGATGAATGTCTTTAGGAGTAAAGTATATTTTTGAGTTTGAAATATTAGAAATTAGTCTCTTTGTATGTTTCTTTGATTAATACTCTTTTAATATTATTAGTCTTTTTTTTCTATATTTGTTCGCAGTTGTTGAGGGGTTGTTTTGATCACTAGGACTATCCTGTCCCCAAGGATAGGCAAACTAGTACTAGTGGAGCGATTTTCTAATGATATTAGTGGTTCGTCAGACGTGATGACTACTGATCTCTAGGGATATAAGAGATATGTCAGTAGGACGGGTAGATAGTACTCATCATTTGTAAAGAGTGCAAGTGGACATGGCTCTCTGAGAGTTTTGAGAGTATGCCTTCACTGGGATTGGAGTTTTTTCGGGATAGTCTAATTGTTATACATCTCTCCCTGATTACACTATGGTTTCTCAATTGCTTGATCTTTTGGTTATTCAAATATTTGACTACTTAGTTATTTGGTTACTTGGTTACTTATTTCTTGAATGATACTTATCTTTCAGTTGATGATGTCTTTTTTTTAGCTAAATTGGTCATTCTAAATATTATTCTATTGTGATGAGGGTAGGTGTTACTTATTATGTTGTTGATGTACTCATATGATATTGTATCTATATTTTTTGGTGACAGAATTGATACTTGAACAACATATGAAAATATCGGCAAGGGTCAGTGATATTGCTTATTATAGATTAAGCTCTTGAAATGGAATTATGATTTGTTATTAGACTATTTGTATTTGAATTATTAGTTTCATTATGTTTTGTTTGTTTGATCTTATCCTATTTTAATCAGAATTCTATGTATACATATTTTTTTTATATGTGTTATTATGATGGCTGCATGATGTTATTATGTTTTGTTATTGGCCCAAGATAGGAAGTAACAGGGCAATACAAATTACCTTTTCACATTGAATTTTGAATTTTAGAATTTGACTTGTCGAATTCAACCGTTCAACCTGACTCTTTTCTAATGAATTTGTTTAAATAATTAGTCTCTTGAGGAGGAGTCTGTTATAGTTTCAAACGATTAAAAATCAAAATTAAAATTAGATTAGTTTAAATGATTAAAAATCTAAATTGCATCATGAGTTAAAAAACCTAAAACTGCTCGATATTTGATCAAAATAAGTTTAAAAATGCCAACTCAAATAGTCAAAAATTTTAAAATAAATAAAAATTCAATCAAATATTTAAAGAATTTTAGATCAAATTATCAAAAATCCTAAACCGGATCAAAACGGATTCAAATGGTCAAATATCTAAAATCGAATCAGCACACTGTCAAAAAATCAGCACACAGCGATCCTCCGCCCACGTGACGTTTGTAAAAACGATTGGTCTTATATCCGTTGGATTTTTTGTTTATGACGTCATCTAGCATGCGCGGAAGCCCTGCACCAACTTGGTCTCCTTTATATACCCCCAAATCTCCCGTTGTTGGCCATCCTTTTGCTGCCATTGATACGTCTTCTCGATCAGAGGAGGCAGCGGAGGAGGATGGAGGTGGAGGAGCTACAGATTGATCGAGCATTGTGATTGGATTGATCGGTGATATTCTTTGCCTCTTCTCTCTCAACTTCTGCTTCCCCTTCGTCGTTCTCCATTTCTGATGGTTTTGAATGCCAGAATCGAGAAGATCAGCCGATCTGGGTTTTATAGGTCTTTGTTTCTTTTCAATCTTTCGCTGATTTTCTTTTTTTTCCGAAAATTTTGTAAGCGGTATTGCAGGTGTGAATTATTGGTTCATATTGTTGAGTTTTTGAGTTGTGGAGTAGATCTAGGGTTTCATCAATGACCTATTATTGGTTCTAGATTTGGGATTAGGAACTAGCTTTTTCTTTGTGCGATCTGGTGTTGGTTGTCTGCAAGTAAACTGAAGGTTTTGTGGTTCTGTTGCAAATCGTCTTTGGTCTGGATGCATTGGAGTTTGTGTAGGGTTTTCTTTTAGTTGGCATCTGCTTTTATTGTTTTTGTTTTTGTTTTCTTGACCTCATTGTTTAGGTTTCATTCTTTGTGGTTCTTCTGGACAAGAGCACTGAGTTTGTTTGATTATAGGGTGTATGAGAGATGATATCTTGTACGAAATGATTGGATTTTTATCTTCCAAACATTGGTTTCATATTGTTTGTCGGAGCTAATATGCTGGGATTTCTATTCCAATATGTAATTATATAAAGTTGGATTTTGGATTGATTTGTGTTGTGATTGTGTTTGGTTGATGGTTTTGTTAGGATTTTTTTGCCCGACATTGGAGCAATCGGTGGATTTCGGACTTCACTGGTAAATGGGCTTTGATCTTTATGTGTGTTTAGACCTGATTGTCTTCTGTTTGGGATTGCTTGGAATTTTCAGAGATGGGATTCTTTTAGTTGGTCATTGTTCTTCCGATTTTTCTTAAGATATTGCTTTTTTTCTTTGTTATTCTTTAGTTGGTATAGATAATGGATCAATATGTCTTCTCACTATCTTCTCACTGGGTTTCTGTTGCAGTATGTAACCATAGACAGTCAGTTTTAGATTTTGGATTGATTTGCGTTGCTGTTCTGTTTGATTGATAGGCTTCTTTAGGTTTTTTCTGCTAGAGATTGGAGCTATTGGAAGATTTGGGGTTCTGCAGGTAAACAATTTTTGATCTTTATGTGGGTTTAAAAATTGGATTTTGTAATTCAGATTGACTTCTGTCTGGGATTAATTCAGAAGTTTGTGGAGGGGATTCTTTTAGTTCATCATTGTTCTTCCAATTTTCCTTAAATATTGGTTTTTCTCTCTGTTATTCTTTAGTCGGCATAGATTCTGGAGTGATTTGTCTTATCACTGTGTTTTATTGGTGATAAATTTCGTCTTTTGCTTGGGTTAGATTGATTGAAGGAATTTGGAGCTCACAAAGTAGCAGTTTCTGATTTTTTTTGCGAGCTTAAAACTTAATTGTTTCTGATGGAAATGGTCTTAGTTTGGGATTGGCTGAAATGCGCATTATGGGTATTGTTTTATTCTATATGTTCTCTTGATTTTCGCTTACCTCATTGACTTGGTTTTCTTTGTTTTTTTGGTAATAACACATTGTGAATTTAGTGGAAGATACTTCTTTTTGTAACTTATTGGAGGTGCCTCTTTTCCATGCTTAAATCGGATATCTGTTATACATGCATAAGATTGATATTAACACAATTTTTATAAGTTATTCACTGATTTGAGAAGAATTAGAAGTTTGCTATGTAGCTTCAAGTATTACCTTTACTTTTTGTCCAAAACACATAGGCAATTGTTATTTAATTGTCACTTGGGATTTTGAGTTGGCATTGATTCACTATTTTCACTCCAAAAGCAAAGCTGCAAAAGCAATGTTGTTCCTTGTTATCTTTTGATTAAATTAGTCAAGTCTCAAGCTAGTGTTTGCAGGCCTTTGTATTATCTTACAAATGATAGTTTGGTTTTTTTGATCAAGTGAGATTCCTTATTTGTTAGATATATAACTTCACTATCAAGAGACCAATGATCACATTCTTCTCTTCATTGTGAATGTATGGCTTGTTGCAAAAGATATTCCTACAGATTGTCATATGATATGATTTCATCTGGCATTCTTAGATGGTTGGATTTTCTAAATGAGTATTATTGAACATCTAAAGCTAAGGTGTTATGTTCAACTTTTCTACTGGCTTGCATGTGAAACTGTATCTTCCCAAGTAAGGTCAAATAGTCATATTCTTGAGTTGTTTAATGTCAAGTATCCAAGTGATTGAAGGTCAGGAAAAGGACAATCTTGACACTCCCAGGGAGATCTTACTTGTAATATCTTTGGTGTTATGCGAAGTGGTTGATCATATGAAATTTTTTCAGCAAAGGGAATTTCTGAATATGCTTCTTGCATGAGGGTATTGGTTACAAGATAACATGTGTTTTCATTTAAATAGGAACCTCTAGTAGAGATGTTAATGTTAAGATCCATGTTTCATCAGATTTGTTTTTTCTCATTTTTTTGTATATTATTTGAACTATGGATGATTTGTATATAATCTTTGTTTATTTTCTGAACACTAATAATGATAATTAGAAGTCTTTTAGAAAAGAATGATGCTCCGACAATTTATCGAATGAGAGACTACTAGTGGATTTTACCACTTCACTCTAGATTTTGGGGTCAGTATACATAATTATTTTGGTGTTCAAAGGCTTTCCCTTCACGACTTTTTATCTAAGATGTATTTTATCTTTAGATCAGCTGAGGTTCCAGGACAGTTGGTTTGTTGTCATGTTGTGATCTCTTGAAAAAACAATATAATTGTTATGTGATTTACAGGGCATCATTGAGAATCATCCAATCTCAAAAGGTTGCTTCTACACTAACTTCTTTTTAGCTTTTAATTGATTCTGATTTTTATCTGGTAAAATTTCTCATTTTTTATTCTACTCTTTCTATTCTTAGTTTTTTTGAAGGTGATTAACCAACACGGATGTGTTATTTTTCTTTCAACTCCATGGGTGTTGGTATGAGCTTACATTTGACAATGTTTCGGAAGCTTCTTATTGGTTAGAGTACATTGAAGAAGTTAATTTAAACTTAAAATAGAGGGCATTGTGACTACTAATAACATACCTAAGCAAGTGAGATTCCAGCTATGGTTAGTTAATTTAGGTAGCATAAGATACTAACTAATTCTAGTAAAATTGCTAATAAGATTTCTTCGTAGGTCTTCTCTGTGTTCATGTTTCAATTGTTTTTTGATAGATTTCACCTGAGTTTATTTTCTCAACATTACCATCATGAATCTTTTTTGGGCTGTCTGCTATGTTTTTTTTCTTTTTACTTTTTTTTCTCTCTGCACATAACTTTTATGAAAGAATCTTATCCTTGTGTAATTTATTCTTTTTTTACAATTAAGTTATTTTATCTATTCACTGCCAATTTTTACTGAACATCTTGATTGCTTTGCTATATCAAATATATGTTATCTTCTCAATTTTTTTTCTTTGTTGCATTTGTTGTCAATGAACATTGAGTTTTTATATTCACCATTAGTTAGAGGTATATGATGTTATATTGGTTTACTTGTCTATTCCATTTAATAATTTTGTTGGGATAATATCAACCTGCAACAACTCATGGTATACAAGGGAACTATGTTATTTTTTATATTTCTTCCTAGCAAAACAAACGTAAAAAGAGTAATTTCCCTTGAGGTTTGGAGATCATCGTTATCCTGATGTTTTAATATGTGGTATGAGCACTTTCCTCCAAAAGAATGGAAAAAAATATAAAAGACAGCATAAACTTATCTTGTTATTCCTTGTGATGTGTGATATCTGTCTTTTGTTATATATATACATTTGTGTGTATGAATGCATGTATGTATGTGTTTGTGTGTGTATTCAAAATGGATGCACTCAACCCTTGAATTTATTGGTCCATCATCAATGACAATGAGCTTGATGTGTTTATGAACTTGCTATGGAATAGTTGCATCACTAATCACAGAAGTTGGATTGGATTATAATCTTACTCGTTAAATGAACACTTTCTATACAGATGACATCTCAGATTGTCACATATGAACACGAGGGTAATTGGAGCAAGGCATTTGAGTGCTATGATCTTCTTGTGAGAACAGCAGCAATGCAAGATGATAACCAATTTTCAGCAAAATTACTCTTTGATGCCTATCACAAGTCTTCTACGGAAGAAAAAAAATGGGCATTTGGAAATTTTGCAAAGGACTGATGAGTGTTGTTCTTTATAGTTTTGATGATAAATAAATTATATATTTGATTTATTTCTTGAGCTATATAGTTAGCAATCAAGTCGAACTCACAATGAAGATCAAGTATGTTTGGAGGTCTCAGTTATGGATGAACATATCAATATCGTCGAAGCTAAGTCATAATCAATGGATGAAGCTCGAAGGAATGAACATTGGTTAAGAGAAGACTCTAGAGAAGATTCAATAGGTTTAAGCTTTTTCTTTATTTTAAGTCAAAAATTTTTTATTTAATTTGTAGCTGAGAGTTTTGCCTAACATTTAATCTACATTGGAATATCTTTTTCAGTCTATTATTAATTCAAGGTAAGTTTAAGATAATGTCAAACATGAATTGAAAAGTTGCAATAAAACAGAAGTTTTTCTATCTTAAACCTTCAAATGTTCAAACACTGCAGAAATAGCTCTCTTGATTAGTGACAATTTTGGATGTTTGAACTCACGGTTCATATGCTTGAAATTTGGAAACTATAACTTATGAGATGACTTATAAAATTTGGCATTTACTTGAGGTCATCCATAACGGTATAAGACAAGTCAAGGAGTCTAAGGTACATATTTTACTCAATCAATATGTACTCTTTGGGATGAAATTTAATAAGTCAATAATCAAAATCTTCACTTATTTTAGTGATATTATTAACACTTCAAAATCTTTTGGAAAAGTTTACATGAACAATGAAATGGTAAGGAAAATCTTAAGGTATTTTCTAAAGTCATGTGATGCAAAGGTGATCACAATTTAAGAGACGAAAACCTCAATAAGTTGTTATTAAATGAGCTCTTAGGATCTCTTATCACTCATGAAATGACTACGAAGGATAGAAGTTAAGAGAATATGAAAATAAGAAAAAGAAAAGAATAGCTCTTAAAGTAAAAGAATTTAACAATGATGAAGAAGATAATACTGAAGAAATAACTCTCATCACTAAAAAATTTCTAAAAAAGAGACACATCCTAAGAAGATCTTTAAGAAATGAAAGGAGGTACAATGCTGAAGAAGAGGAGGAGATGTCCACATGCTTCAAGTGCAAAAAGTTTTGACCACATAAGGCTAATTGCCCTCTCAATTTTCAATCAAAGAAATTCAAAGGGAAGAAAAAGAAGACAGTGGTGGTAACTTTGGACATTTTAGAGGAGGAAAATGAATATACCTCATCTGATGAAGAAATTGCCAACTTATATCTCATGGCTATTAAGGATGAGATATGTGATGTAAGTTTTAATGAAATGCAAGATACTGTTGAAAAACAAGTTCAATTTGCTAGATATTCTAGTTATGAACAATTACTTCACAAACATGATTTTTAGAAAAATAAGTTCAATTTGCTTAAAAGGAATTTTTAATCATTAAAACTGTCTACTAACTTATGTAATTGTAAAGAAAAAAATTGAGTTTCTTTAAGAGGAGAATCATATTTTAAAAACTTATATAGCATTTTATGATTATAAGATGAGTTTTGAAAAGTTTCAAAAGAAAAATGTTGTTTTGAAAAATACTTGAAAACTTCTTTCATGAAAACTTTACTTTAAATATGACTTTAAAAAATCAAAGGAATATTTTAAATACATCTAGACTTAGTTTCATATTCTTTTCAAAATCTAAAGATACTAAGTCTACATTTGTAAAGGTCTCAAGTTTTATAACTTTGAAATTTACATATAACTATTATTGACAAAAAAGACATATTTGTACAAATTGCCTTACTAAAGGAAACTCTTCTTTTAAGCAAATTTAAGTATCTAAGTGAATGTTTTCTAAAATTAAGGAGTTTAAAACTTGTTTGGGTTTTTAAAACATCCTTTAGCATTAGTTAGTTAGAAGTGTCATACATAGTTTACAATTGTTATTTTTACATGGCCATCTTTCTAGTTAATCCAAAAGTAGGATTTACTACTTTATTATATATTGCATTTTTTTCATATGTTGTAATTACTTTTAACCGTATAGACTTATATTTAGAGTGGGTTTCACTTCAATATTTTTTTATAATGTTTAACTATGCTTCTACTCAAAAAATCAAAGGGATAAATATTTCTAAATAGTGATTGCTTAAAACACATGACAGAAAATTCATCTATATTGGTAGGGCTAAAAAAGATGGAGGATATGTCACTTTTGGAGATAATGGTATAAATAAAATTATAGGTATTGAAAAATTTTTATTGAATAAAAAAATATTTTTTAATAAAAGGTCTCAAGTATAATTTACTTTTTATTAGTCAACTATACGATAAAGGTTTTCATGTTTTTTTTAAATTAAAAATTTGCATAATTAGACATTATGATGATAGTCTTTGTTAGTCATCAAATTGGAAATGTTTACACAATTGACCAATGTGACTTCAAAAATGAGAAGTATTTTGTAATTCAAGATAGTAATGGATGACTTTTGTATAGAAGATTTGGATATGCAAGTATGGATGATATAGCAAAAGTCTACCGGAATGAGCTAGGAAGGGGTCTACCCAAAGGCAAATTTATTAAATATCAAATATACAATACATGCCAAATGGAAAAATAAGTCAAAGTCTCTCACAAAATCCAAAATATTTTTCACAACAAGAAGGCTAGTATAACTCCATCTAAATTTATTTGGACCAATTAAGACTACAAGTTTAAGAGATAAAAATTATGTTTTCGTAAATATAGATGATTATTCTATATTTATTTGGGTTTTATTTCTTACACATATCTCAATACCTTTGTTAATTTTTGCAAATGAATTCAAACTAAAAAAGTTTACATGATTTCAAAATTTTTAGTAATTATAGAGTTGAATTTGAAAATCATTTGCTTGAAAATTATTGCATTGAAAATGGTATTGAATATAACTTCTCGGCTCCCCGTATTCTACAACAAAATGGTGTAGTAGAACGGAAGAATAAATTTTTTCAAAAAATGACGAGTCATACTTAACGAGTACTCTCTATCCAAATATTTTTGGATGGAGGCCATTAACACTACTTGTGGAATGACAAGAAATCCAAAATTTTATATTTTTTTGTTTTTGATTGCAAATGTTATATTTTGAATACAAGAGATCACTCATCCAAATTTAATTCAAAACTTTTTGAAGGAATTTTTCTTAGGTTCAACAACTTTTAAAGTTTATAATAAGGTTTTAAGTTTCGGCCGAACCCGAAATGAAGTCATATATTTCATTTTGGGTTTAGGGTTCACTGTTCTTCTCTCTCAGGTGGCAGCAAGCAAGACGAGCGCGCGGGCAAGCGCGGGGCCGCCGCAGGGCACACAGGGCGGCTGTTGGGCACGCGGGCCAAGCGTAGCGCAACGGCGGCGAGCTTGGCGAGCACGGGGCAGCGCAGCATCTCTAGCATCTTCGCAGCGAGCTCAGCGCAGCGCGGCATCTCCGGCATCTGCGGCGAGCTTAGCGGCCGCGACATCTTCGAGAAGTCGGGCTCAACTGGTGGCAAGGGTAGCTCGGCCGGTGAGCGCGGCTCTCCTCGTGCTCTCAGTTTAGGGTTTACTATTCTCTCAACTGTTGGTTTGTTTCATTTCGTTAATCACGGGCATTAGTTTGTTACTGTTGGTTTGTTTTATTTGGTTAATCACGGGCATGATCACTATAGTTGTTATTGTTGCTTTGTTTTTTCCCGTGGATCACGGGTCGATGACTGTGGGTCGGTACTGATTGATTGATTAATTGTTCGTTAACGGCAAGTGGATGAGCTTTATGACTTATATATACTTAGTGCAAAATGCAAAGTTTGTAGAAAAGAGCATTTGAGATTTTGTAGATCTATTGGTGCTTAGCTGTTTCAGTTAAAGAGTTTTGTGGATCTATTTCTGTTTCAGTTGCAGAGGTAAGAAATTTTTATATTGATAATTGATGTATCATAAATAATAAGGTTTTCATGGTAAGATTTGAATTGAAATGAGTAAATTGTCTTCCTGCATGTTTATATTATTAGCTTAGAATATGGTGTTTGGTCTATTTGAATATTTCTATCTACGGTTCTTGAAAGTTAATATGTTAAAAATTTATTAATTATGTATTAAATTATGTATTTAACGATGTATTAAATTATGTATTATGTACTAAATTATGTATTTTATATTAAAATATGTATTACGTATTAAATTATGTATTAAATTATGTATTTTATATTAAAATATGTATTGAATTATGTATTATGTATTAAGTTATGTATTGAATTATGTACTAAATTATGTATTATGTATTGCATTATATAGTATGTATTAAATTATGTATTAAATTACGTAGTATGTATTAAATTATGTATTACGTATTAAATTATGCAGTGTGTATTATGTATTAAATTATGTATTACGTATTAAATTATGTAGTGTGTATTATGTATTAAATTATGTATTACGTATTAAATTATGTATTAAATATTAAAATTACGTATTACGTATTAAATTATGTATTATGTATTAAATTATGTATTAAATTACGTATTATGTATTAATTTATGTATTAAATTATGTGTTAAATTACGTAGTACGTATTATGTATTAAATTATGTATTATGTATTAAATATTAAATTATGTATTAAATTACGTATTATGTATTAATTTATGTATTAAATTATGTAGTATGTATTATGTATTAAATTATATATTACATTATGTATTATGTATTAAATTATGAATTAAATTATCTATTAGGTATTAAATTATGTACTAATATTTTATGTGAAAATTATGTATTAAATTTAGAATGGTGGAATTAACGTATTAAATTAGCTAATAAATCAAGAAATAGGTTAGTAAATTCTAAACCCTAAAACTTATATTCTAAATATAAAATTATTTATTCTTGTGTCCATTAGTTAGTATTTAATTATTTATTAATTAATTTATGTGAAAATAGAGTTTTTTCCTTAATCATAGGTAAATTTTCTTCTGTCAACATTTGTTCTGTTACTACTACTGTTGTATTGCATATGACTCAAAAGCAAAACACGCCTCACGATGACGATATTGCATGATAACATTGTGAATTAGTGGACGCAGAAAATCAGAAAGTTCATTACAAATGGTGTGGTCGTGTACTTAGTTCTGAAATTATAAGATTAAAAGAGTATTTAGGAGGAGTCACCGACTCAGTTTGCTAATGTGCGAAAGTCTCAAATGAAGTAAGACAAACATTTCAGGCAATAGTACAAACCGACAAAGAAAGTAGAAGAAAGGATAAGGCTAAAAAATCACGCTTTGAGTAGGAACTTCTCAACCGCTGTAATCCAGATCCCAGGGAAGTTTCTGATGATGAAGATGATAATACCGAGGTTTAGGAAGTAATTCAGGAAAGTCGAAGATTGTACGAGGAAACTCAAGATGGTGCTGGCACTTCCGAGACAGTTCGTGATCGCGGAACTACTAGTTTCAGAGTAAGAGGGAATTTTTATCTTCCTGACATCGGATCTATAAATATTTCTCCAATTGACCCATTTCTATTGAAACCAAGAGATGATACTCAAATAAATTTGAGGACAACATCAACTGATTTTCGGAAGGCAAAATAGTAGTTGGGTAGGGCAGTATCCAAATTTTTTTTCTATAACCATGTTCCATTTCATTTAGCAAATGGTGGTTACTATTATGGAATGATACGTGCCGCTCAAGAGGTTGGCTCAGGAGTTCCTCCACCAAGTGCTCATGAAATTTCTGAAAAGTATATAAATCTTGAAGTTGAAGAGATGACTACTTTTATCCAGACCTTCCACAAATATTGGAATGAATTTGGGTGTACCTTGATATGTGATGGATGGAAGACACAAAATAGTAAAGATTTGATAAATTTTTTAGTATATTGTCCTGAAGGGACCATTTTTGTCAAGTTAGTTGACACATCAGGGGAGTCGAAAACTGGTAATTTCTTATATCATCTGATTGATAGTGTTATTGAGGAGATTGGGGAATCAAGAGTGGAACAAGTCGTAACTGATAATGCAGCTCCGCTGGTATATGCTGAAAAAAAGTTAATGCAAAAAAGAAAACATCTTTTCTGGACACCTTGTGCAGCTCACTCTATTGATTTAATACTGAAGGATATGAGTAAGGATCATGATATTAGAAAAGTGGTTGAGGAGGGTCAGAAGTTGGCGTCATTTATTTATAACCATGCTTGATGTCTTGAACTGATGAGAAAGGAAACACGGGAACGAGAGATTATTAGGCAAAATATTATTCGGTTTACTACACAATTTATCTCATTGGATTCCCTGTTTATTCACGATAGGCACTGAAGAGATTATTTACCAGTGAAGAATATGATAAGCATTATTTGAAGTTGAAATGGTCCGAGAAAATTCTTTCTAAAAAATTTTACAATCAAGTCTTGAACAAACAATTTTGGGAATTATTTGAAAAAGTAATTGGAATCTTCAGTCCATTAGTTAAAGTGCTTCAAATTGTTGACTCAGATGATTATTCGCAAATGGGGTTCTTATATGAAGCAATAAAATGAGCAAAATTGCAAATAAGACGACATATAGGAATAACTAAATTTCGTAAATGGGAGAAAATTATTGATCGTCATTGGGACAAAACATTATCCAAAGATATTCATGCTGCAGGTAATTGAGTAAAGAGTCATTTTATAATACTTTACTAAGTTATAATGATACTATTGTTGATTTATATTTAATCATCTTGTAGGATGCTTTCTAAATCCAATATTTCAATATGTCGATGAGGTCAACAATAGTAATACCATTCTCGAAGCGCTACGTAAGGTAATCGAGAGGATAGAGACAGATATGAAAACAAGAATATTGGCATTGCGCGAGGTAAATTGTAAATCATTATTTTTTTTACATAATTAAGAAAGTTTTTAACTTGAGTACGTTCATTAAATAGGCAGACGATTTCAAAAATAAAGTCAAGGACTTCGGCACACAACAAGCAATTGTAGCTATTAGGGGTGATACTCCTGGTATAGTTAATATTCAATAATTATACATATTTACTAATTAAATTTATATCAACTTATTAATAATTTTTTCTCATAAATTACAGCTAGATGGTGGAGTATTTACGGGTGGCATGCAGCACCTAATCTTGCAAAGATAGCCATTAGAATTTTAAGTCAAACTGTTTCAAGTTCATAATGCGAGAGGAATTGGACAACTTTTTATTGATCATCATTGGGACAAAACATTATCTAAAGATATTCATGCTACAGGTAATTGAGTAAAGGGTCATTTTATAGTACGTTACTAAGTTATAATGATACTATTGTTGATTTATATTTAATCATCTTGTAGGATGCTTTCTAAATCCAATATTTCAATATGTCGATGAGGTCAACAATAGTAATACCATTCTCGAAGCGCTACGTAAGGTAATCGAGAGGATAGAGCCAGATATGAGAACAAGAATATTGGTATTGCGCGAGGTAAATTGTAAATTATTTCTTTTTTACATAATTAAGAAAGTTTTTAACTTGAGTACGTTCATTAAACAGGTAGACGATTTCAAAAATAAAGTCAAGGACTTCGGCACACAACAAGCAATTGTAGCTATTAGGAGTGATATTCCTGGTATAGTTGATGTTCAATAATTATACATATTTGCTAATTAAATTTATATCAACTTATTAATAATTTTTTCTCATAAATTACAGCTAGATGGTGGAGTATTTACTGGTGGCATGCAGCACCTAATTTTGCAAAGATAGCTATTAAAATTTTAAGTCAAACTGTTTCAAGTTCATAATGAGAGAGGAATTGGACAACTTTTGAATTGATCCATATGAAGATGAGAAACAGACTTAAAATGGAAAAATTGGAGAAACTTATTTTCTGTCATTATAACATGCGTTTAAGAGCCCAAAATTTACAGAGGAGAACATCACCAGAGGATGAGGTAATCAACTTGTCTGCCATATTCGAAGATGATGATCCTCTGATAGAGTGGATTCGAGAAAGAGAATAACGTGTCTTAAATCATTCTCAAACACAAGAAGCTATTCGCCGTCTCTTAGACGACGAAGCGGAAGAGGAAGCTGACAAAATGCAGAATACTTCTGATACAAGTGATAGTAGCAATGGTGGTACAACTGGTGATGCCAATTTTCAACAATCACAATATGAGGACTCATCTTCATCTTTTCCACAGTATGGAGGAAATGAGTTTTTGGACTCTAATTTATATGGAAGTTATGTGCCACAATATTCATATGATTCACATGATAGATAAGATGTCAATTAAGGTCCAACAGACAATGCAAGCTCTAGCTACTATGACGGTTATCATAACGAGATGTCTTCTTTCAATCCAGGATATCATCAGTCAATGCAGGATCATACGACTTCGTACAATCCGCATGCTGAACAATACTATTGATCACAAATCCATCGTACTGATGAGTATGGTGATGAAGAATACCAATCTCTTCAAGATCCACTTCGGAATAGCATGTAGTTATAAGACGTGGATTTATGCCATCTATGAAATGATGTTTTCATTATTGTCTTAAATTGATATCTTATTGTAATTTTATGACATTTAAATTTAATGTCTATATGGTTTACTTTATCATATGATAATTTATCTATTTCATTAGAATAATTTATTGTAATCTTTTCCTTTTGACATATTTTTTATTATCTATTTTATATTTATAAATCCTTACAATTATACGATATTTTTTTTGAAAATAGATAATGACAAATTCGAATGATTATATTACAGTTTCAGACCAAGTTACACTGGAAGCAGGAAGAATAATTATGTCCATTCTTTGTCAAAAACTTATATTTTATCGTAGAATGATTCCACTTTCTGCCTATGATATACTTGGACAAGCTTTAATTGAGCCAGCATTATAAGACCGTGGAAGAGTAAATGATCAAATTTATTGTGTCTCTCAACAAGTGATGCAGCGGGAAGAGGGGGCACGAGGGGTCGGAGAAAGAGCACCGTCTTCTCTTGATGCAGAGGGAGAAAGCACGAGAGATAGGGAGAAGATCACCGTCTTCACTTGATGCAGCTGGAGGAAGGCATGAGGAATAGGGAGAAGATCACCGTCTTCTCGCAATGATAGATCCGCTTGATGTAGCCGGAGGGGGCACAAGGGATAGGAAGAAGATCACCGTCTTCTCACCACGATAGATCCTTGAATACACAAGAAAGATAAAAAGGGAACAAACCCAAAATAAGAGAATATTATTGATAGAAAAGTCTTCTTTTTTTTGTTACAACCTTGGGCTGTATATATAGCCCTCTAATAAACTTAGAGTCCTACTTGGTGTAGAATAAAAATAGGACTTAGACTCTACTAAAAATTCTACTTAACATATCTTAAATAAAGATATATAAATCATATTCCTTATTGGGCTAGGACTGTTTTTGACTCGGACTAATAAATAACTCCTAATTTTGATCAATATAAAGTCTGAATTATCCAAAATAGTAAATAAGAGACTTGTAGGAATCGATCTCAGCTTTCCAACGGATAGTTATTTGCTGAATTTGGATTGATATTTTAGGAGATATGACCTTTGGACTGTAGCTGTACAAATCTTGACGGATCCTAATTGGAGTTGGAATTCAACTTGGACTGGATCTCTAATTTTACTGTAAAAAAAGATGTAGCTGTCCTACATCAACAAGGTTCACTTAATGCTATCAATCAGCGTTTTACCGTAATTTTCTCTGAACACTTCGCACAGTGTGATATTTTTTTCTCATGGGTTATTGGACCACTTTTACTTTGTGTTGTCAATGAATATGATTATCATTTTCATTTTGGACCTTCGATATATGGTTATACTTCAAAACTACTGCTATGAGATCACGCAGAGCTAGTTGTTTTGGCTCATATACCTACAAATGCTCGTCCGGATCATCCAGGTACTGAATTTGTAATTCCACATCCAGATGTTTCAAATTCAACTGATGATGATGATTAGTTGTATTATCTTATAATTTATAAATTATGTATGTTTGAAGTACATTTTAATGAAAAGTTAAATTTGCTTATGTTAATTTTTAACTTTTAATCATATTCATATTACTTCTTGTATATTTGTTTAATACACTAATATATATTAAAAGTAGACTATATCAGTGACTAACTATCAAAATTAATTTTAATTAATTAAAATAATATTTAATATTATGATAAAATTAAGTATAAATTCATTTCTAATTTTTCATATTTTTTTAAATTTTTTTTAATATTTTATCGTATTTTTAATTTGAAGTCAAAGTACAGTTAAAATATAGTCAAACTCTGGTCAATACACAATTAATAACTAAAAGAAATCTTTTGGGCAAAACTGAAACGGCCAAAATTGAAATCGAAACGGTTGAAACGGCCGAAACGTATCGTTTTCGCTGGGTCTTGAAATCGAAACCGAAACAGCAACTATAAACCTTGGTTTATAGAATCTTCAAAAAGCCCTCCATGGCTCTTGAAGAACCTATTAATGTCGTATTTGAGAAGCTAATGCTCTTTTGGGGAAAAAATCTATTGATGATGACGTAAATATTCCCAAGAAATTAGATAAAATATATTTCAAGGCGAAGAAAAAGGGTGAGTCAAGTCAAAGTTCAAGTAATGAGACAGATAAAAAGGAAGAGGATTGACACAAAAAGCAAAATGCAGATAATGAGCTATTCATGGCATTGAAATTTCAAACAAGTCACTCGAAAGATTAAATCGACGGTAATATTGACTAAAGAGTAAAAACTAGACATGCTACTAAATACAATCTTTATACTATTACTTTTTTTTTTTGAAGTCAAAATCAAGAATCTTGATGAATCTTAAAAGGATGAAAGTTCAATTCTTACTATGCAAGAAGAATTAAATCAATTTAAATAGAATCAAGTTTGGGAACTTGTTCCAATACCAAATGATTCCCCAATTATTGATATAAAACGGGTATTTAGGAATAAGTTAGATGAAAATGATGTCATAGTTTGAAACAAGGCTAAATTAATGGCTAAGGGTTTCATCTAAGTTGAGGGGATTGATTTGGAAGAAACCTTTGCACCCGTAGCTCATTTGGAATTTATTCATATTTTACTTATTTTTGCATGTTTTAAAGATTTCAAATTATTTTAAATGAATATCAAAAGTGCTTTTCTAAATGATTTTCTTTCCAAAGAAGTTTATATTAAACAACTGTCCAGTTTTAATGATTTGCAATTTCCAAATCATGTTTTAAATTTAAAGTAGGTACTATATGATCTTAACTAAGCTCACATAAGTTGGTATGAAAGACTATGTTTTTTCTTAATTTCAAATGGTTTTACTTAGGATTGTGTGGATATCACATTGTTCTTATTGAAAAAGTATAATAAAGTTTATTAGTTGTATAAATTTACGTTGATGGTATTATATTTGGTACTACTAATGAAAATCTCTATGAGATGTTTACAAACACCATGACAAAGGAGTTTGAGATGATTATGATGACAAAATTAAATTTCTTTCTTAGACTTCAAGTGCAACAAATAAAGAATGAGATCTTTATCAACTAAGTCAAGCACACCAAGAAACACCTCAAGAATTTCAACATGGATGAAGTCAAGGCAATTGGAATTCCAATGAGTCACTCAACCAAGTTAGACAAGAATGAAGAAGGTGAAAATATTAATAAAAAATAATATAGAAGTATAATTAGTAGTATATTATATCTTACTGCAAGTAGGCTTATTATCATATTTATTATTTGTCTTTGTGCTAGATTTTAAGTATCTCCTACGAAATCACATCTAGTTGCCATGAAACGCATCTTTAGATATCTTAAGACATACAAGATTTAGGATTATTGTATGATACAAATTATTATTTTTATTTAATCAATTTTTGTGATGCGAAATATGTCGGTTGCCATGTAGATAGGACGAGTACTAGTGGTACATACCAATTTTTTTTGGAAAATCTCTATTTTCATGGAGTTTCAAGAATCAAAATTCTGTGGCTCTTTTTACCGTCGAGATCGAATATGTAGCTGTGGGGTGGTGTTGTCTCAAATTCTTTGGATGAGATAAATGTTTCAAGATTTTGATTGTAGCTTTTCCAATATACTTAATAGTAGTATCATTAGTTTATCTAAAAATCTAGTACTACATTCTCACTCGAAACACATTGATATTTGTCATCATTCTATTCGAGATTATATTTCTAAAAATGATATCTCTTTGGTATTTATAAAAATTGAACATCAGTTTGCAGAAATTTTTATAAAACCTTTGGATGAGACTTGTTTTTGTTTGATTCGGGATAAAATTGATGTTTTGAAAATTTTTTGATAATGTCGAGTGGTTTCTTGGATTAGTTGAGTAAGTTCCTTACTAGTGCTTAGTCTGTAAGTTTGAACATTCGAGATAGTTTTATTCGGACTTCCAAACTCTGCACAATTTTATCATCTTTTCTTGCCTTTCTTCGGTTGCCCAAATCAACAATCAGATGCCAAAAGGAGATCATTTGGGATGTCCAACAAAGAGATCGGATGATCGATTGCGATGAGGCACTCTATTTGTAAGCTTTGGATGCCCGAACCTCCAAGTTCAGATGTCCGAACACGTAATTTTGTCTCAAAATCCCAGGCCATTGCTCCTTCTTCCTTATTTCTCTCCACCTTAAAACCTCAATCTCCTCTCCCTCCGGCCCTTTGGTGCTCCCTTGTAGTCTCTCCACCCTTCCTCTGGCTTCTTCGTTGCCCCCTTTATCATTATCCTATGCTCCCATCGCTCCTATCTCAGCCTCACCATGCCTCTCTTACTGAAACCCCCATCGCCAAGAGAAAGTAGTTCGAAATCCAATCCACTGGTAAGCTTCAATTTCCCTCTCAATTTTACGTCTCAAGTTGTTTTGATAGGTTCAAGGCTTGATTTGCTAGTATGAGGGTCATTTGATCTCACCTCATTAACTTCCATGATCTAGTTTCTTCAACCTCACTACCCCATTTTGATGCTTAAAGTTGGTTCAATTTCTGTATCCATCCGTGAGCCTTATATTGATGAGAATGTGTGCATATTCTATTCAAACTAACCTAAATAGCATGTCCGTCACAACTTATTATGAGAATACCGAGATTACTTTTGACACTGACCTTCTAGCTCCCATCTTAAGATTATTCACTAAGAGGGAAGATATTATCTTCGCTCAGTAGTGATTTAGTGAGAATTTCCTCATGACCTTTTTAAAGAATATTGAGTGGGTGTTTGCGAAGAGCCACGATAGGCTTTATAAATGATTAAGGCTCTCTCCTCTAATTTTCTTTCACTTCGCTCCATTGTCCTCTATCAATTCCTTATCTACACCTCTTTTCGAAGGATCGCTATCATAATAAGATCTCTTTCCTCGAGCTTTTCATTATCTATTGTCTTTTGACCGATAGGATGATTAGTTTTTTTTAGGGATAATTACGGGTGACCCGCCGTAATTAGCCTTAATTACGGTTAACCCCCCGTAATTTCTGTAATTACCCCCACCCACCTCAAATTCGCCGATATTTACCCACAGCCCCTGATTGTTATTTAATCAAATTTTTGCCAAAAAATTCCGATTTTACCCCTGGTTATTTTTACACATACACCCCTAAAAACTTATTTTTTATATCTAACCCCCCGGATTTCGAAATTTTGCAAATAACACCCCGAAAGAACTCAAATTTACAAAAAAGTCCTCCAAATTCGAATTTTTGCAAATAAACCCTCGGAAATTATTTCGATTTACATAGAAGTCCCCGAAATTCGGATTTTTGCAAATAACACCCCGTCGCGCGGGCGGGAGCGGAGGCGGAGGCCGGCGGCGGGAGCGAAGGCGGAGGCCGGCGGCGGGAGCGGAGGCGAAGGCCGGGCGGGCGGGAGCGGAGGCGGAGGCCGGTGGCTGGAGAGGAGGCGGAGGCCGGGGCACCGGTGCGCCAAAACGCGGGCGCGGACGGCCACGGCCGAGGCCGTTCCGCCCCCGCGTGCCGGGGACGGAGGCCGAGGCCGGCGCGCCCGCACGCGGGCGCGAGCGAGGACGGCCACGGCCGAGGCCGTTCCGCCCCCGCGTGCCGGGGACGGAGGCCAAGGCCGGCGCGCCCGTACGCGGAGGCCGAGGCCGAGGCCGTTCCGCCCCCGCGTGCCGAGGACGGAGGCCGAGGCCGGCGCGCCCGCGTGCAGGGGACGGACGGCCTTGGCCTTGGCCGTCCGCGCCCGCATGCCGGCACGTCGGCCTCGGCCTCCGTCCCCGGCACGCGGGGGCAGAACGGCCTCAGCGTCCGTCTCCGCTCCCGCGTGCGGAGGCCGTCCGCGGCCGCATGCCGGCGGGCCGTCGTCGGGCCTCCGGCGAGGGGTGTATTTGTAAAAATTAGTTTTAAAAAAAATTTATAGTTAGTTTTAAAAAAATTTAATGGTCTATTTTTTAATTTATAAATATTAAATTTGTAATTATAAATATAAAAAATACTAATGTCTTTTTTGTAAAATTTTATTTAAAATATGATTAAAAATATAGACTTATTTATAAAAAAAATATTTAAGGGGTCTATTTGTAAATGTACAACATGAAACTTGTAATTTTAAATTTTAAACTTTGAAACCTTCGATGACTTATTTGTAAAATTTATTTATAAAATAAATAAAATTTGAACGTATTTATAAAGAAAAATATTAAAGGTGGTCTATTTTTAAATGTAAAAATGTAAAAATTAGTTTTTAAAAAATTTTACAGTTATTTTTAAAAAAAAATTTGAGGGTCTATTTTTTAATTTATAAATATTAAATTGGTAATTATAAATATAAAAATACTAATGTCTTTTTTGTAAAATTTTATTTAAAATATGATTAAAAATATAGACTTATTTATAAAAAAAAATATTGAATGGATCTATTTGTAAATGTACAACATGAAACTTGTATTTTTAAATTTTAAGCTTTGAAACCTTTTGATGACTTATTTGTAAAATTTATTTATAAAATAAATAAATTTTGGACGTATTTATAAAAAAAATATTAAAGGTGGTCTATTCTTAAATGTAAAAAATAGTAAAAATTAGTTTAAAAAAAATTTTACAGTTATTTTTAAAAAAAAAATTTGAGGGTCTATTCTTTAATTTATAAATATTAAATTTGTAATTATAAATATAAAAAACACTAATGTCTTTTTTGTAAAATTTTATTTAAAATATGATTAAAAATATAGACTTATTTATAAAAAAAAATATTGAAGGGGTCTATTTGTAAATGTACAATATGAAACTTGTAATTTTAAATTTTAAGTTTTGAAACCTTCGATGACTTATTTGTAAAATTTATTTATAAAATAAATAAAATTTGGACGTATTTATAAAGAAAAATATTGAAGGTAGTCTATTTTTAAATGTACAAAATAATAAACTTGTAATTTGAAGGTATTTATAAAGGCCTCCTCCTCCGCTCCCGCCCGCGCGACGGGGTGTTATTTGCAAAAATCCGAATTTCGGGGATTTTTCTGTATATCGGAATAATTTCCGGGGGTTTATTTGCAAAAATTCGAATTTGGAGGATGTTTTTGTAAATCTGAGTTCTTTCGGGGTGTTATTTGTAAAATTCCGAAATCCGGGGGTTAACTATAAAAAAATAAGTTTTTAGGAGTGTATGTGTAAAAATAATGGAGTAAAATCGAAATTTTTTGATAAAATTTTGATTAAATAACAATAAGGGGGCTATGGGTAAATATGGGCGAATTTGAGAAGTAAGAGTAATTACAGAAATTACGGGAATTAATTGTAATTAAGGCTAATTACAGGATCACCCATAATTATCTTTTTTTTATCTCATCTGCATTGGTTAATATATCTTTCGCATCATCTGTCACCTCATCCCTCGTATCTATCGCCGGTGTGTTTCTCTCTCCCCCATTCTCTCCCCCATTCTCTCCCCCGATCTCATCTGTCCCCTCCGAGACCCCCAATGTCCTCTTCCATGGGTGGCTTGCCCCGACGCCGATGTGGGCGCAGTAGATTGACAAGCTCCAGCCGATTTACGGCGATTTGTGGAGGAAAGCTGGAATCTTTGACGCAATCCAGGTCTCTGCTTACAAAATCAAGAGAGACTCTTCCCTGATCTTCGCCGCCGCCGGGTTCTGGTGCCTGGAAACAAACACTTTTGTCTTTCCCTCGGGCGAGGCCACTGTCACCCTGGAGGATGTCATGGTTCTCGGAGGCTTTTCGGTTCTTGGAGAGCCCGTGAGGGGGGTTTTACCCGGCGAGCTTGTGGAGATTGAAGGCAGAATGTTTCGAGAGCTGAGAAAGTTTAATAGGTTTACTTCGAGGAAGGCCCAGCGCTCTGTGTGGATGAAGCATTACTACTTGGAAGGTGACGGTGATGAATTGGAGCACATTGCTTTCTTGTCCTTATGGCTGACGAGGTATGTTCTTTCTGCTCATCCGATGGACACCGTGAAGCGGTACGTGCTGCCAGTCGCCATTCGGCTAGCTAAAGGTGTGAGGATTGTCCTTGGGTCTGCGGTGCTCGCAAGCCTTTACCGTGACTTAGGAGCAGTGAAAGAGCATCTTACCGGTGGTGGCATGCAGAAAGGGACGCCCTTGGTTGTCTGGGCTCCTTTCAGGATATTGCAGATCTGGTTATGGGAGAGGTTTGCTATTCTGAGGCCGGAGTCGAAGAATTTTGTGGGTTTTGATGTACCCAGAGCTGTGAGATGGCATGAGGTTCGTACCAAATTATAGGTTTCATATGTAAGGTCGGTTCTTGAATCGCCCAGTGAGTTTATATGGCGCCCTTATGTGACTGTTTTGGATAACTGGCGCATTCCGTCTTTCTATAGGAGTGATGATGATGGGAAGTGGTGTTTGGGTAATACGACTGAACATGATGACGAACTGAGATCTTTTGCTAAGTGTTTGTGGGTGTGTAAGCTTGTTGGACTAGATTGTATTGTGCAGTACCTTCCAAATCGGGTGGCAAGGCAGTTTGGTTTGGATCAAGATGTACCGACTCGTGTGCCCCATGAGAATTCTTCTTGGGAGGTTGCTTGGGCTAGCTATGATATGCTTGGAGGATATGCTAGCTTCTATGTTTCACCACTATGCTTTAATCCAGGCATGACATCTGAGTACTTAAAATGGTGGAATCAATGGATGTCGTTTGCTAGTGATGCAGCTAAAGCTGAGCAGGAGCAGCAGCAGAAGGCTGTACTATCTCTGAGTAATATCAATAAGAACAAAGTTGAGGATGAATATGATACAAAGCTCTTGGATTGGTTTTCTCTCAATCATCTTCATTTAAGAGGCAAGAGCAAGCCAGATGAATCTCATAAACCTCCACCAGGACCTGTGTTTCTGAAAAGAAGCCAATCTGCACTAGAACAAGACACACATTTGAATTTGAGGCTCTCCAAACAATGTGCTGTTGAGTGCAGACAAGACAAAAAAGATAGAACAGGAAGAGGAGATACCGCTTCACTCGTTTCTGTTGCAAAGCAAGAGCCTATCTGTGACACAGACTCGGCTAAATTTCATAGGAGGCCAGGTAGGTCTATGAAGGGCCGTAAAAATATTTCAGGAAAACTGAAAGCTTCAAAGAAGAGAGTACCATGTGTGGCTAATAGCAAGAAGCAAGAATTTGAAGATGCTTACAATACAAAGCTCTTGGATTGGCTTTCTGCAAGTTGTCTTCATTTGAGTCCTAAGAGAGAGCCAGGTGAATCACATAAACCTCCAGCAAGCTCTGTGATTGTCAAAAGAAGGTTGTCACATGGATCTGAACAACATGCACATGCGAAGCTTAGGCTATTTACTTCATCCACAGAAAAAAGAAGAAATTGTTTTGTGGTGTTCAAACATAAAGATGTAACAGATAGAGCTGGAAAACAATATAATTTTTCACATGGTTCAATTACAGTGGAAGAGCCTATTGATGCAATGACAGGAACTATGAGTCAGCAGAGCAGTTGGAAACATTACCAAAGAAAATGAATCTGAAAAATAAGAGAAAGAGAGATTCAGCTCTTTCTTGCTGTGAAAACTGGAAACTTGCATATGCTTATGACACAAAGCTTTTAGACTGGCTCTTCTATAGAGATAACTGCAAGTGGAAGAGAGTCTCATCCATTGCCAGAAAGAAGCAGAGAATTGCAGACGCTTGTGATGCAAATAGGTTAGCTTTCCTTTCCCATGCAAAGAACTACACTAGTGGTAAGAATAAGCCAGCTGAATCTCAATTGCCTATATCAGATCAAATCGAATTTCCGGAAAATGTTTCATGCGGAATGACACAAGTGGTTCATACACTACTGGATTTGTCTATTAAGTAAAACCACATGGTATCAGAGTTTTGCAAAGATATGGAGGAATAAACACCTCAGAGGTCAAGGTGCTAAGTGTTTGAGGTAAGGGTTCCCGCCTGTGCTAAGGGAAGCTGTGTGAGTTGTTCGTGCGAAGGCACAGTCTAGTAGCTGTTTGAAGGAAGAAGACGGTGAACAGTGATCAGTCCTCCCTACAGGAACAGAAGTACCATCTAAGACGGCAAGGGGCTGCCTTGGGAAACTGTTACGGTTGAGCGGATCAAGCAAGCACCGGAGTCCTTGAACAAGCCACGAAGACGATCATGGCCTACTACCTGCCTACTCCACAATAATACTACTACGACCAGTGCTATCAGGCCCAACAAAGCTATCGGCACTCTTACAACGATTATTACGGTCACGAGGCTTCAGAGGAAGAATACTCCACTGAAGAAGACGACGGCCCCCTACCATCTTCTTATTTTCGGCCTTCTTTCAGTGCTAGCTGGGATCACTACACGCGATTTAAGGAGAGTCCCTTCTACGCGCAGTATTTGCAGAGCCGAACGTCTCATGGCGCACGGCACGAAGAACTCGTCGAACCTCTCGACGAAACCATCGACGATCGTCAAGAGACCATCCTTGACGCTGGCTGCTGCTCTCCAGTCTATGATGAGTATGACACCGACACTGACTTTATCCCGTCCGACTCATCGGCTAACCTCGTAACGGACGCTGAGGACCGTTACTCCTCTCCATCATCCGAGGATGCTTCCTCTCCTTCCTCCTCTGGCGAGGAAGACTGCACCTGCTCGGTTACTTCGGGCGAGGAAGACTGCACCTGCTCGGTTACTTCGGCCGATTCTGAAGAGGATACCTCCTCTGGCGAGGACGACTGCACCTGCTCAGTCACTTCGGCCGATTCCTTTTCTGCAGAGGATACCTCCTCCTTCAGCCCGGCATATGATTCTCCCGACCCCTGTCCGTGCCAGTTCATCGCCTCTCCCTACCGGCACCGACCCCGACACCGACGGCCGAAAAAGCCGCGCCTCGCAGCTCCGCTACGAAGGCATCACCGCTCTCGCCGCCACCGCTCAGCGCCACCACTTACATCAGAGTGCGAGCGAAGCGTGGTGAGACCTAGGACAGCTCTGTCCAACCGCTGCTGTCCTAGCCCTATCCTGACTGGATCCGACGCGCCTCCCCCGGACGCTCCAGTCGTACCTGCGCCAGTTGACCGGCGGCCACTTCCCCAGCCACTTCCCCCAACCCGGACGGACGACGCAGTGGCTGTACCAGCGGACGCTCCTGTCCTCCACCCAGGAATGGACCCACCTCACGTGGCCCGTGCCTGACAGCCGCTGTCAGGGACCCACGTGCCTGCCATTACCCTCAATAATGCAGATGCGCCAGCTGCACAAAATGTCTGGCATATGCGTTGTAAAGTAGATCCTGTATCTGCTGAGTGTGCAGATAAGATGCCGTCTCATCTTATCTGTTTGTGCGAGTGTGCGCAGATATTTATGGTCTTGTGTAGCCTTTTATAAAGACTATAACCTATAATTGTCAGTTTGTGTAGTCTTTTATAAAAGCTATCTGTAGCCTTTTATAAAGGCTATAGCTTATGTTTGTAGTCTTGTAAAAAGTCTATAGCCTAGCCTATTGTAGCTCTGATATAAGCGCTTAGGTCATTACACCTCCTTATGTCAGCGCTTACATCATCATGTCCTCTATATAAAGAGCACCTCTATTGTAACACAATGTACAACGAATACAATTCTCAGCAATAAGAATCCGCGAGTTTTCCCATATCTCTCCTTATTTTTTCTTGCTGCGAGAATCGTCATCACAACCCGCGAAAAACCACATGCGGAAGACAGCAAGCAACCAGAAGTCTGTGGACGGGACAAGGGAAGGAATATGACCCAAAGCAAAACTCTTCATCCGAGCTATCAGAAATTGATAATGAAGAGAACATGAAGGTGCAAATCTGTCTTGGAAAGTGTCCGAACAGGAGAGAGATTGAAAACCTCAAGAAAGAGATTACCGCAATTAAAGCAAGAATAATGGAGCTGGAGGTCTGAGCGATGGAAAATTAACTCCATCTCCTTTACTTCTGACTGATGGAAAACCAACACCATCTTCTTTACTCCAGTATGCGTGTGAAGCAAATTAATGCATAATATCTAGGGCAGAAGCATTAACAAATGTTTATTGAAATGTAGTAATGAATGTTACTTTTGTTAAAATATAGTATGAAAGCCTTTTGTATAGACATATTAGAGGACGACCAGTTGCTAATTATGCTAGTTGTACGGCAGCTGGAGCTCGTAGGCATACTCCATTACCCGTCACTACTTGTATCAGGACAATACCCTACTTCAATGCTCGCTCATACCAAGTCTAATGTTATTCAAACGCATTAGAACACCCATTAAAGTTTGTTTTCTGTAAACTGTGATAGTTCTCATGGTTCCAGATGAAGTACTCTACATTTCTTGTATCTATTGATGTCAAAAGAAATTGGACGATAAGTCTAGACTAATGAAAGTAAGCTCTGAATGGTCGATCTATTGCAGCCTAGGACTTGCGTTTCTTATAGATCTGATCTCTCACTCTATTACTAACTACTGCTTAAGGTTAGCAGTGTACAGTGACTGTATTGCAAGAGACATAGATATCAGAGCTGTGTATTCAATTAGCAGAAGAATGTTATATTCTGGACTGGCTTGCAAAATGGGGCATTTCATTGAGCTGCATTTGAATCCTCGTGTAAGTAAATTTTGTAAATTTGTTATTGACAAATTGTTTCATGTCCAGGCCAGGAGTAATTAATAAGTGAAATTATACAAGTATGAAGTTCAAGGAGAAGGATCATCTGGTTTTGTGGGGTTATACAGACATGCAAATATCAATCTGGTGGAACTGTAAATATAGGGAAGTATATGGTGTTGGTCTCTCCCTGATGAAGCGTCGAACAAATAATTTTCTATATGGTGTCCATAAGTCAACTTATATGTGTAGAAAGAAATGGAAGCTTTGCTATGGTATGACTGAATTTTCTTTTTTTTTTTTGCCTGCAATTACATGACTTTCTTTCTGGGTCTTGCTTGGATTGCAGAAATATTTTTAAGCATTTTGGGTTAGTGGCTAGAACTCCCTCTATGTTATTCCAAGAATATTCCATTTAAAATGGAACATCCCGACTTAAAAAAAAGTTTCTAGTAATAGCCTTTCATGCTCGAATTCAAGACTCAAAACCTATAAGCTCGGGATTGTAATAACGTTGCACACTTATAAAAACAAAATTCCATGAGTATGCAATACCACAATTTTAAATTTATACAAGTTATTAACTCAAAAAAATAAATCTCAACTATATGAGTATACATATTTAAATTATCCTACATTTACATTCATATGTACAAAAAGATAATCAAATTTAATCTACGTTTTCGTATTAAGAAATAACTTAACTAATATTCAAGAATTTATATATAATGACTAAATCTACAAGAGAATAAACGATTCCATATTTAGTGAACATGTTAAAAATAAAATACAATATTTTAAAACTCATTTATAATGAAACTAAATCATGTCAAAAAGTATCCAAAACTCATATCATACAAATATATATTTAAAGTCAATAAATAATACACGTAAGACTTTAAAATAATTATGTTTCTCAAATTAATCACAAAACAAGATAAAATTATTAAGACTGGTGTCTTCTAAATAAGTAATGAGCACACACATATGATAAATGACCCAAATCATAAATAAGTTGGCACATTTAAAATTAGTAACCTATTCACGGAAAAATGATGTCCTAAAATGGATCATGACATGATGTCCCAAAAAGGACTATGACATGAATATACTGCTACTTTGATGCCCGCTAGTGGTAACGAAATCAGTTTCTCACGATTACAAACATGTTGATATGACCATTACTTAACCCTCGATAGTAAAGTCATGGCATGAATCACGATGAAAACAATACAGTCAAAATTAGTAAAATATGAAAAATTACAAAATATTCACAAGGTTGAAATTTTTGTCACAAATACATGCATGATTTTCTTTTATAAGTCAATTTTAAATAAATACAAGTATGTATCAAAATCTAATAAATATCACATAAATTCGCGTGTATGATTTTCAATATTTTCATGTCACATAAATATATACACATCAAGAACCACGATATAATTATAACTTCATATCAAGAGTACATCAAGAAATTATTTTAACAAATATAATACTTAAAAACTAATAAAATTATTAGAAGGTATGAAATTCACAAATTAAATGTCGCTTGCCTTACAAAATCACGAGAACAAAAACAAACATATGAAGGTTCAAACCACGGCTGGACCTAAGGTATGAAATCAACTAACGTATAATCCAGAGTCATATAAATACTTTTTAAATAAAATAGACTCGACTCTAAATCTCACAATTCACATTGACATTAATTTAATACATGCTAAAAGTATTACTGAAAATCTAGTTGAAAATACGTATTTCAAAAAGGATTATTAGAATTTCACGTCCAACACATAAACCAACTATAGTAATTCCAAGATCAAAACTTATAAGATACATATACTTGATGTCAAGATTAATGAGCATATATTATAATAAATTTAATTTGGTCCTGTGTACAATGTCACGATAATTTTATGATTGAAACTATTAATATGTATAATCAATCTTCAAATTATGTACATGAGCTTCTACAATTAAAAAATAAAATATTAACTTAGATAGAAATATGACATAATAATCTCTTGATGTTATTAATAATAATCCTAATTGTTCTTGAAAATCATGATTTCAATATATCACATGAATTATGTTAAATTCTAAGCATCGAGATAGTTCCCAAAGATTCACTCACAAAATTTAGTTTAATTTTAAAATAGAAATAGCTCTCATAAGACTATGATAGGACAAAGAGAATCTAAATCTTAGGATTAGATAGGTTAGTTCATAAGGATTTCCAAAAATAAAGTAATGATCGAGATAAGAATATGACCAACATCAAGATTTAAAATGTAAATACATAGAGAATATGAAATAAGATTTAATTGAGAGGAAAAAATAAAAATAATATTTATTTAGAGAGTCCTAAGCTTTATCAATACAATAAATTCAAAGTCTTTGTTTTTCATGCATTGTCGAGATCGCCATCATTGGGCTTCATGTTGCCAAACCCTAATTACATTTGTTGTAACTTTGTGTTTTTACCCCTCGAGAGCCACCATTACAATTTTCAAAAAAGAACAAATAATTTGCAATAGATGAAGGAAATAAAAATCATAGATTTAGATTTTTTTTAATGACTATTTATAAAAAAACTTCCCAAACTAAAAAAATGTATAACTAGGTTCCTTTCGTTTTTTCTAGATTTTCACATAGCCAGTTGTATAAATTAATTACTACAAGGATAAAAATGCCCTTGGGTTAAAATATAAGGCACCGTTTGGTTTGGGATTAAAATTAAGATCAAAATTAAGACTAGTAAATCACTTTTGTAAATAAATATTTTTTATCAAAATTAATTTTACAATAATTTAAAGTTTGAAAAATTATTTAATTTTTTTATAATAATTTAATTTAATAGTAGTGTAAAATAAATAATATTAATTTTATAAGAAAAAAATAATTTAAAAAATACTGATATAATTTTGATTCCAAATAGGCATCATGTTAGCAAATAGGCATCATGAAGAGGGGCATATATCTACATATATCAATGGGTTTGCACAACTATAGCTGCAAATTTCAACGTTAATATGAAATTTCTCAATTGTAGGGGTTATAAATGCAAAAAATCCCAATGATTCACCATCTGATACGGGGACGAGAGGAGACAAGAAATATCGCGTCACAAGTCAAAAAGCTGCACGACAAATCGGATGACTCGCCCGAGTCTCCTAACTCGGCCGGACCCATTCACCGAGCCCCACTTCTGGCGTCAATTGTCGTGAAACGATGGAAACAACAATACAAACCAACCCTAAACAACCACCTCCACCATCTCCCCTTCTTTTTATACCTTGGCCCGCATTTTTCCTTTTTACCACTCGACTCTCACATCTCTGAGATAGCCATTGTCCTCTTCGATCCCGGCTCGCCGTGATGGTCTCCACTGCCGCCAACGGGGCCAAGGCCCCCTCCTCCGCCCGACTTGCCTCCATCTATCGCGAGGTCCAGACCAGCCGCCTCAACCACCCCCTCCCCTCCCTTCCATCCTCAAGGGTTCCTTCAAGGTCCTCGACGGCCCCGCCAGCTCCACCATCGGAAACCCAGGTGCACCTCCTCATTTCAGATCTGCTTTTCTTTCTCTTTGCCGAAACAGATCTAAGAGGGGCACATAATGTGGCAGATGAGATCAAGAAGTTGTTCCCCAATCTGTTCGAGAAGCCCTTGGCCGTGAAGGGCCCGACCAGATCTTCTCCGTTCGAGATGAACAAGACTCTCAAGATCGGCATCGTGCTCTCTCGTGGCCAGGCTCTCAGTGGGCACAACGTTATCGTAGGCATTTTCGGTGGGTTTTCTATTTTGATCCTTCTTTTAAAGATATGATCTGAGTGCAGTAGTAGGGCTTTTTGATTTCTTGTTCTTGGGTTGGTTCTAAATTACTTGCAATTATCTCTGGCATTTTTGATGGATTTTGATCCTTCTTTTAATGATCTGATCTGAGTGCGGTAGTAGGGTTTTTTGATTTTTTATTCTTGGGTTGGTTCCAGATTATTGGGGAAGTCACAAGAGTGTTAAACTAGAATCAATATAGTGGGCCAGATAGCAAACCATCCCAAAAGTTTAACCTCATGGGATATGAGCCTTTTTCACTATATATATTGGATTCTATTTATCAAATATTCGATGTGGGACTAATTTATCATACCTGACATTATAACAATTTCCCCCTTCAATTTTAACACTCTTAATCAAGAACATTTTTACTCGATCAGTTCCACCATGTAACCCATACCAACGGGTTTTTTTTTCATTTTTTTGATTTTTCTAAAAGAAACTAACATGCGACTCAATTCAGTCGCACCATTACGATAATTTTAGTCTTAAGAGTTTGCACAGCTTCGAACCTGAAGCTCTGATACCATTTATTGGGGAAGCCGCGAGAGTGTTAAACCAAAATCAATATAGTGGGCCGGACATCAAACCATCCCAAAATATTAAGCTAATGGGATATGGGTCTTTTTCACTATATATATCAGACCCTATCTATCCAATATATGATGTGGGATTAATTTATCACACCTGACATTATAACAATCTCCCCTTCCAGGTGTGATTTGACGAAATCAATTTTAACACTTTTAATCAAGAACTCTTTTACTTGACTAGTTCCACCGTGTGACCCATATCAATGAGTTTTTGTCTCTTTTTTTGATTTTTTAAGAGAAACTAACATGCGGCTCAACTCAGTTGTACCATCACGGTAATTTCGGTCTTAAGAGTTTACATAGCTTCGAACCTGAAGCTCTGATACCATTTATTGGGGAAGCCGCAAGATTGTTAAACCAGAATCAATATAGTGGGCCCGATACCAAATCATCCCAAAAGCTTAAGCTCATAGGATATGAGCCTTTTGCAATATATATATTGGACCCTATCTATCTAATATTCGATGCGGGACTAATTTTTCACACCTAACATTATAACATAAATTGCTTGCAGTTATCTCTTGCATTTTCGATGGATTTTCTGTTCTGATCCTTCTTCTAATGATCTAATTTGCGGTAGTACGATTTTTTGATTTCTTATTCTTGGGTTGGTTCTAGATTATTGGGGAAGCCGCAAGAGTGTTAAACCAGAATTAATATAGTGAGTCGGATAGCAAAGCATCCCAAAAGTTTAAGCTCATGGGATATGGCCCTTGTTCACTATATATATTGGATCCTATCGATCCAATATCCGATGTAGGACTAATTAATTACACCTGACATTATAACAATTTTCTCCTTCATGTGTGATTTGACCGCATCAATTTTAACACTCTTAATTAAGAACTCTTTAACTCGACCAGTTCGATCGTGTAATCCATACTAACGGGTTTTTGTCTCATTTATTTGATTTTTTAAGAGAAATTAACATGCGACTCAATTCAGTTGCACCATCACGATAATTTCAGTCTTAAGAGTTTGCACAACTTCGAACTTGAAGCTCTGATATCATTTATTGGGAAAGTCGTAAGAGTATTAAACCAGAATCAATATAGTGGGTTGGACACCAAACCATCCCAAAACCTTAAGCTCGTGGGATATGCGTCTTTTTCACGATATATATTGGACCCTATATATCCAATATCGGATGTGGGATTAATTTTTCGCACTTGACATTATAACAATTTCTCCTTTCAGGTGTGATTTGACTATATCAATTTTCACACTTTTAATCAAGAACTCTTTTAGTCGATCAGTTCCATCGTGTGATTCATATCAATGGGTTTTTGTCTCATTTTTTTGATTTTTTAAGAGAAACTAATGTGCGACTCAATTCAATCGCACCATCACGGTAATTTTGGTCTTAAAAGTTTGCATAGCTTCGAATCTGAAGCTCTGATACCATTTATTGGGGAAGCCGCAAGAGTGTTAAACCAGAATCAATATAGTAGTCCAGACACCAAATCATCCTAAAAGCTTAAACTCATAGGATATGGGCCTTTTGCACTATATATATTGGACCCTATCTATCCAATATCCGATGTGGGACTAATTTATCATACTTGACATTATAACATAGATTGCTTGCAGTTATCTCGGGCATTTTCAATGAGTTTTTTGTTCTGATCCTTCTTTTAATGATCTGATCTGAGTGTGGTAGTAGGGTTTTTTGATTTCTTATTCTTGGGTTGGTTCTACATTGCCTGTAGTTATCTCTAGCATTTTTGGTGGATTTTTTGTTCTGATCCTTCTTTTAGAGATTTGATGCGAGTTTTGATGGTAGGGTCTCTGATTTCTTGTTCTTTGGTTGGTTTTAGATTACTTGCAAGATTGGGCCTAGGGAAGCATCTTGTGTGGGTTCAAGGGAGGTCCGGCTGGTATTATGAAGTGCAAATATGTGGAGTTGACCCCTGAGTTCATCAATCTTTATAGGAGCCAGATATTCCTCCATGGTTATTTTGAAGAAATTTCAGTATTGTTAGAAATATGTTACTCATTGCTAGCACTCACATTGTTTTTGATATTAGATGATATTTTTTTCACAGTTTTTTTTACACATAAATCAAATATATCATCCTCTCTGAAATGTAAGATGGGTTGCTTACTTTCTTAACAATGTTATATGCTTATACCAATCAGTAGGTGCTATCCTTGTTAGTTATTTCATACCTTGCTGTTCTCTACAACATTCCATTGTGTAGCCATTTATTCTGGCTAATTTGCTCCACTATTTTGTATTTAAATTTCTCAATAATAAGTCGACTTTGTAGCAGGGATGATTTTAACAATTTATCATTTGTTATAATATGCTTACGAAGTTCTGTTTCTGATACATGCAAGTTTTATATTAATAGGGTGGGTTAGATATGATCTACAATGGAAGATACAAGATTGAGACTCCTGAGCAGGTTCTCTTTGTTACTTAAATTCAGTAACACATGTTGTATCCTCCAAACAGGCAATTTCTTTTCATTTATCTTAGATGCAGATTGCTAATGGCTTTTTCTTGAAAACAGTTTACGCAAGTTGAAGAGACTGCTTTAAAACTAGATTTAGACTTGTTATTATTAGTGGGCATAACTCAAATACTAATGCATGTCTTCTTACTGACTTAATTAAGTCGCACCATCACGATAATTTCAGTCTTAAGAGTTTGCACAGCTTTGAACCTAAAGCTCTGACACCATTTATTGGGGAAGCCGCAAGAGTGTTAAACCAGAATTAATGTAGTTGGCCGGACACCAAACCATCCCGAAAGTTTAAACTCATGAGATATGAGTCTTTTTCACAATATATATTGGACCCTATTTATCCAATATTTGATGTGGGATTAATTTATCAAACTTGACATTATAACAATCTCCCCTTTCAGGTATTATTTGACTACATTAGTTTTAACACTTTTAATTAAGAACTTTTTTACTTGACCAGTTCTACCGTGTAACCCATATCAATGGAATTTTGTCTCTTTTTCTGATTTTTTAAGAGAAACTAACGTGCGGCTCAATTCAGTTGCACCATCATGGTAATTTCAGTCTTAAGAGTTTACATAACTTCGAACCTGAAGCTCTGATACCATTTATTGAGGAAGTTACAAGAGTGTTAAACCAAAATCAATCTACTGGGCCCGAAACCAAAAAGCTTAAACTCATAGGATATGGGCCTTTTGCAATATATGTATTGGACCCTATCTATCCAATATTCGATGCGAGACTAATTTTTCACACCTAACATTATAACATAAATTGCTTGCAGTTATCTTTTGCATTTTTGGTGGGTTTTCTGTTCTGATCCTTCTTCTAATGATCCGATCTGAGTGCGGTAGTATGATTTTTTGATTTCTTATTCTTGGGTTGGTTCTAGATTATTGGGGAAGTCGCAAGAGTGTTAAACCAGAATCAATATAGTAGGTCGGATAGCAAACCATCCTAATAGTTTAATCTCATGGGATATGCCCCTTTTTCACTATATATATTGGATCCTATCTGTCCAGTATCCGATATGGGACTAATTTATTACACCAGACATTATAACAATTTCCTCCTTCATGTGTGATTTGACCGCATCAATTTTGACACTCTTAATCAAGAACTCTTTTACTCGACCAGTTCCATCGTGTGACCCATACCAACGGATTTTTGTCTTATTTATTTGATTTTTTAAGAGAAACTAACATGCGACTCAATTCAGTCGCACCATCACGATAATTTCAGTCTTAAGAGGTTGCACAGCTTCGAACCTGAAGCTCTGATATCATTTATTGGGGAAGCCGTAAGTGTATTAAATCAGAATCAATATAGTGGGCCGGACACCAAATCATCCCAACAGTTTAAGCTCATGGGATATGAGTCTTTTTCACTATATATATTGGACCCTATTTATCCAATATCTGATGTGGGATTAATTTATCAAACTTGATATTATAACAATCTCCCATTTCAGGTATGATTTGACTATATCAATTTTAACAATTTTAATCAAGAATTCTTTCACTCGACTTGTTCCACCGTGTGACCTATATCAACGGGTTTTTGTCTCTTTTTTTGATTTTTTAAGAGAAACTAACGTGCAACTCAATTCACTCACACCATTATGGTAATTTCAGTCTTTAGGGTTTGCATAGCTTCGAACCTGAAGTTCTGATACCATTTATTTGGGAAGCCGCAAGAGTGTTAAACCAGAATCAATATAGTGGTCCGGACACTAAATCATCCCAAAAGCTTAAACTCATAGGATATGGGCCTTTTGCACAATATATATTGGATCCTATCTATCCAATATCCGATGTGGGACTAATTTATCGCACCTGACATTATAGCATAGATTGCTTGCAGTTATCTCTGGCATTTTCGGTGGGTTTTCTATTCTGATCCTTCTTTTAATGATCTGATCTGAGTGCGGTAGTAGGGTTTTTTCATTTTTTGTTCTTGGGTTGGTTGTAAATTGCCTGCAGTTATCTCTAGCATTTTCGGTGGATTTTTTGTTCTGATCCTTGTTTGAAGATTTGATGCGAGTTTTGATGGTAGGGTTTCTAATTTCTTATTCTTGGGTTGGTTTTAGATTACTTGCAAGATTGGGCCAAGGGAAGCACCTTGTGTGGGCTCGAGGGAGGTCTGGTTGGGATTATGAAGTGCAAATATGTGAAGTTGACCCCTGAGTTCATCTATCCTTATAGGAACCAGGTACTCCTCCATAGTTATTTGTAAGGAATTTCAGTATTGTTAAAAATATGATACTCATTGCTAGCACTCACATTTTTTTTGATATTAGATGATGTTTTGTTCACAGTTTTTTTTACACATAAATCAAATATATCATCCTCTATGAAATGTAAGATGGGTTGTCTACTTTTTAACAATGTTATATGCTCATACCAATCAGTAGGTGCTATCCTTGTCAGTTATTTCATACCTTGCTATTCTTTACAACATTCCATTGTGTAGCCATTTATTCAGCATAATTTTCTCTGCTATTTTGTAATTAAATTTCTTGATAATGAGTTGACTTTGTTGCAGGGATGATTTCAACAACTTATCAGTTGTTATAATATGCTTACGAAGTCCTGTTTCTGATACATGCAAGTTTTATATTAAGAGTATGGGTTTGATATGATCTATAGTGGAAGATACAAGATTCAGACTCCTGAGCAAGTTCTCTTTGTTACTTAAATTCAGTAACACATGCTGTATCCTCCAAACAGGCAATTTCTTTTCATTTATCTTAAGTGCAGATTGCTAATGGCTTTTTCCTGAAAATAGTTTAAGCAAGCTGAAGACATTGCTTTAAAACAAGATTTAGACTTGTTGTTAATGGTGGGCATGACTCAAATACTAATGCTTTCCTTCTTGCTGACTCAATTCAATCACACCATCAGGACAATTTCAGTGTTAAGAGTTTGTACAGCTTCAAACCTGAATCTCTGATACCATTTATTGGGGAAGCCGTAAGAGTGTTAAACCGAAATCAATATATTGGACCAGACACCAAACCATTCCAAAAGCTTAAGCTCATGGGATATGGGTCTTTTTCACTATATATATTGGACCCTATTTATCCAATATCTGATGTGGGATTAATTTATCAAACTTGACATTATAACAATCTCCCTTTTCAGGTGTGATTTGACTATATCAATTTTAACACTCTCAATCAAGAACTCTTTCACTCGACCAGTTCCACCATGTAGCCCATATCAACGGATTTTTGTCTCTTTTTTTGATTTTTTAAGAAAAACTAATGTGCGACTCAATTTAGTCGCACCATCACGGTAATTTCAGTCTTAAGAGATTGCACAGCTTCGAACCTGAAGCTCTGATACCATTTATTGGGGAAGTTGCAAGAGTGTTAAACCAAAATCAATATAGTTGGCTGAACACTAAATCATCCCAAAAGCTTAAACTCATAGGATATGGGTCTTTTGCAATATACATTGGACCCTATCTATCCAATATCCGATGCGAGACTAATTTATCACACCTGACATTATAACGTAGATTGCTTGCGGTTATCTCCGGCATTTTCGATGGATTTTCTATTCTGATCCTTCTTCTAATGATCTGATCTGAGTGCGGTAGTAGGGTTTTTTGATTTCTTCTTCTTGGGTTAGTTCTAGATTATTGGGGAAGCCACAAGAGTGTCAAACCAGAATCAATATAGTGGATTGGATAGCAAACCATCCCAAAAGTTTAAACTCATGGGATATGGCCCTTTTTCACTATATATATTGAATCCTACCTATCCAATATCCGATGTGGGACTAATTTATCACACCATACATTATAATAATTTCCCACTTCAGGTGTGATTTGACCACATCAATTCTAACACTCTTAATCAAGAACTCTTTTACTCGACCAGTTCCATCGTGTGAACCATACCAATTGGTTTTTGTCTCATTTATTTAATTTTTTAAGAAAAACCAACATGCGACTCAATTCAGTCGCACCATCATGATAATTTCAGACTTAAGAGGTTGCACAGCTTCAAACCTGAAGCTCTGATATCATTTATTGGGGAAGCCGCAAGAGTGTTAAACTAGAATCAATATAGTGGGCTGGACACCAAACCATCCCAAAACCTTAAGCTCATGGGATATGAGTTTTTTTCACTATATATATTGGACCCTATCTATCCAATATCAGATTTGGGATTAATTTTTTGCACCTGAAATTATAACAATTTTCCCTTTCAGGTGTGATCTAACTATATCAATTTTCACACTTTTAATCAAAAACCCTTTTACTCGACCAGTTCCACCGTGTGATCCATATCAACGGGTTTTTGTCTCATTTTTTTGATTTTTTAAGAGAAACTAACGTGTGACTCAATTTAGTCGCACCATCACGGTAATTTCGGTATTAAGAGTTTGCATACCTTTGAACCTAAAGCTCTGATATCATTTATTGAGAAAGCCATAAGAGTGTTAAACCAGAATCAATATAGTGGTCTGGACACCAAATCATCCCAAAACCTTAAATTCATAGGATATGAGCCTTTTGCACTATATATATTGGACCCTATCTATCCAGTATCCGATGTGGGACTAATTTATCACACCTGACATTATAACATAGATTGCTTGCAGTTATCTTTGGCATTTCGGTGGGTTTTCTCTTCTGATCCTTCTTTTAATGATTTGATCTGAGTGTGGTAGTAGGATTTTTTGATTTCTTGGTCTTGGGTTGGTTCTAGATTGCCTGCAGTTATCTTTGGCATTTTTGGTGGGTTTTCTGTTATGGTCCTTTTAAAATGTTACGTGAGTGCAGTAGTAGGGTTTTTTGATTTCTTATTCTTGACGTTGGTTCTAGATTGCTTGCAATTATCTCTCACATTTTTGGTGAATTTTCTATTCTGATCCTTCTTTTAAAGATCTGATGCGAGTTTTGGTGGTAGGGCTTCTGATTTCTTATTCTTGGGTTGGTTTTAGATTACTTGCAGGATTGGGCCAAGGGAAGCACCTTGTGTGGGTTCAAGTGAGGTCTGGCTGGATTATGAAGTGCAAATATGTGGAGTTGACCCCTGAGTTCATCTATCCTTATAGGAACTAGGTACTCCTCCATGGTTATTTCGAAGGAATTTCTGTATTGTTAAAAATATGTTACTCATTGCTAGCCCTCACGTTTTTTTTGATATTAGATGATGTTTTGTTCACAGTTTTTTTTACGCATAAATCAAATATATCATCCTTTCTGAAATGTAAGATGGGTTGTCTACTTTCTTAACAATGTTATATGCTCATACCAATCAGTAGGCGCTATCCTTGTCAGTTATTTCATACCTTGCTATTCTCTATAACATTCCATTGTGTAGCCATTTATTTTGCATAATTTTCTCCGCTATTTTTTAATTAAATTTCTTGATAATGAGTTGACTTTGTCGCAAGGATGATTTCAATAATTTATCGTTTGTTATAATATGCTTACGAAGTCCTTTTTCTGATACATGCAAGTTTTATATTAATAGGGTGGGTTTGATATGATTTGCAGTGGAAGATACAAGATTGAGACTCCTGAGCAGGTTCTCTTTATTACTTAAATTCAGTAACACATGTTGTATCCTCCAAACAGGCAATCTCTTTTCATTTATCTTAGATGCAGATTGCTAATGGCTTTTTCCTGAAAATAGTTTAAGCAAGCTGAAGAGACTACTTTAAAACTAGATTTAGACTTATTGTTATTGGTGGGCATGACTCAAATACTAATGCATGTTTTCTTGCTAACTCAATTAAGTTGTACCATCACAATAATTTTAGTCACACAGCTTTGAACCTGAAGCTCTGATACCATTTATTGGGGAAGTCACAAGAGTGTTAAACCAGAATCAATATACTTGGCCGAACACCAAACCATCCCAAAAGCTTAAGCTCATGGAATATGGGTCTTTTTGACAATATATATTGGACCCTATTTATCCAATATCTGATATGGGATTAATTTATCAAACTTGATATTATAACAATCTCCCATTTCAGGTGTGATTTGACTACATCAATTTTAACACTCTCAATCAAGAACTTTTTCACTCGACCTCTTTCACTCAACCAATTCCACTGTGTGACCCATATCAATGGGTTTTTGTCTCTTTTTTTGATTTTTTAAGAGAAACTAACGTGCGACTCAATTCAGTTGCACCATCACGGTAATTTCGGTCTTAAGAGTTTGCATAATTTCGAACCTGAAGCTCTGATATCTTTTATTGGGGAAGCCGCAAGAGTGTTAAACTAGAATGAATATAGTGGTCCAGATACCAAATCATCCCAATAGCTTAAGGTCATAGGATATGAGCCTTTTGCAATACATACATTGGACCCTGTCTATCCAATATCCGATGCGAGACTAATTTATCACACCTGACATTATAACGTAGATTGCTTGCAGTTATCTCTGGCATTTTTGGTGGGTTTTCTATTCTGATCCTTCTTTTAATGATCTGATCTGAGTTCGATAGTAGGGTTTTTTGATTTCTGGTTCTTGGGTTGGTTCTAGATTGCCTACAGTTATCTCTGGCATTGTTGGTGGGTTTTCCATTATGGTCCTTTTAAAAATGTTATGTGAGTGCGATAGAAGGGTTTTTTGATTTCTTATTCTTGACATTGGTTCTAGATTGCTTGCAATTATCTCTCGCATTTTTGGTGAATTTTCTATTCTGATCCTTCTTTTAAAGATTTGATGCGAGTTTTGGTGGTAGGGCTTTTGATTTCTTATTCTTGGGATGGTTTTAGATTACTTGCAGGATTGGGCCATGGGAAGCACCTTGTGTGGGTTCAAGGGAGGTCCGGCTGGGATTATGAAATGCAAATATGTGGAGTTCACCCCTGAGTTTATCAATCCTTATAGGAACTAGGTACTCCCCCATGGTTATTTCAAAGGAATTTTAGTATTGCTAAAAATATGTTACTCATTGCTAGCACTCACTTTTTTTTGATATTAGATGATGTTTTTTTAACAATTATTTTTACACATATATCAAATATATCATCCTCTGTGAAATGTAAGATGGGTTGTCTACTTTCTTAACAATGTTATATGCTCATACCAATCAGTAGGTGCTATCCTTGTCAGTTATTTCATACTTTGCTATATATCAAATATATCATCCTCTGTGAAATGTAAGATGGGTTGTCTACTTTCTTAACAATGTTATATGCTCATACCAATCAATAGGTGCTATCCTTGTCAGTTATTTCATACCTTGCTGTTCTCTACAACATTCCATTGTGTAGCCATTTATTCTGCCTAATTTCCTCCCCTATTATGTATTTAAATTTCTTGATAATGAGTTGACTTTGTAGCAGGGATGATTTCAACAATTTATCATTTGTTATAATATGCTTACGAAGTTCTGTTTCTGATACAAGCAAGTTTTATATTAATAGGGTGGGTTTGATATGATCTGCAGTGGAAGATACAAGATTGAGACTCCTGAGCAGGTTCTCTTTGTCACTTAAGTTCAGTAACATATGCTGTATCCTCCAAACAAGCAATTTCTTTTCATTTATCTTAGATGCAGATTGCTAATGGCTTTTTCCTGAAAACAGTTTAGGAAAGCTGAAGAGAGTGCTTTAAAACTAGATTTAGACTTGTTGTTATTGGTGGGCATGGCTCAAATACTAATGCATGTCTTCTTGCTAACTAAATTCAGTCGCACCATTAGGACAATTTCAGTTTTAAGAGTTTGTGCAGCTTCAAACCTGAAGCTCTGATACCATTTATTGGGGAAGCTGCAAGAGTATTAAATCAGAATCAATATAGTGGGCCGGACACCAAACCATCCCAAAAGCTTAAGCTCATGGGATATGAGTCTTTTTCACTATATATATTGGACCATATTTATCCAATATCTGATGTGGGATTAATTTATCAAACTTGATATTATAATAATCTCTCCTTTCAGGTGTGATTTGACTACATCAATTTTAACATTCTTAATCAAGAACTCTTTTGGTTGACCAGTTCCACCGTGTGATCCATATCAACAGATTTTTGTCTCTTTTTTTGATTTTTTAAGAGAAACTAACATGCGACTCGATTCAGTCGCACCATCATGGTAATTTCAATCTTAAGAGTTTGCACAGCTTTGAATTGAAGCTCTGATACCATTTATTGGGGAAGCCGCAAGGGTGTTATACCAGAATCAATATATTGGGTCAGACACCAAATCATCCCAAAAGCTTAAGCTCATTGGATATGGGCCTTTTGCAATCTATATATTGGACCCTATCTATCCAATATCTGATGCGGGACTAATTTATCACACCTGATATTATAACATAGATTGCTTGCATTTATCTATGGCATTTTCGGTGGGTTTTGCTGTTCTGATCCTTCTTCTAATGATCTGATCTGAGTGCGGTGGTAGGGTTTTTTGATTTCTTGATCTTGGGTTGGTTCTAGATTATTGGGGATGTTGCAAGAATGTTAAACCAAAATTACTATATTGGGTCAGATAGCAAACCATTCCAAAAGTTTGAACTCATGGGATATGACCCTTTTCACTATATATATTGGATCCTATCTATCCAATATCTGATGTGGGACTAATTTATCACACCAGACATTATAATAATTTTCCCTTTTAAGTGTGATTTGACCGCATCAATTTCAATACTCTAAATCAAGAACTCTTTTACTCGACCAGTTCCACTGTGTGACCCATACCAACGGGTTTTTGTCTCATTTATTTGATTTTTTAAGAGAAACAAACATGCGACTCAATTCAGTCGCACCATCACAATAATTTCAGTCTTAAGAGTTTGCACAACTTTAAATCTGAAGCTCTGATTTCATTTATTGAGTAAGCCATAAGAGTATTAAACCAGAATCAATATAGTGTGCCGGACACCAAACCATCCCAAAACCTTAAGCTCATGGGATATGGGTTTTTTTCACTATTTATATTGGAACTTATCTATCCAAAATCTGATGTGGGATTAATTTTTTGCACTTGACATTATAACAATTTTCCTTTCAGGTGTGATTTGATTGTATCAATTTTCACACTTTTAATAAAGAACTCTTTTACTCAATCAATTCCATAGTGTGACCTATATCAATGGGTTTTTGTCTCTTTTTTTTTATTTTCTAAGAGAAACTAACATGCGACTCAATTCAGTCGCAACATCACGATAATTTCGGTCATAAGAGTTTGCATAACTTCAAACCTGAAGTTCTGATACCATTTATTGGGGAAGCCGCAAGAATGTTAAACCAAAATCAATATAATGGTCCGCACACCAAATCATCCCAAAAGCTTAAACTCATAGGATATGGGACTTTTGCACTATATATATTGGACCCTATCTATCCAATATCCGATGTGGGACTAATTTATCACACCTGACATTATAATATAGATTGCTTGCAGTTATGTCCGGCATTTTCGATGGGTTTTCTATTCTGATCCTTCTTTTAATGATATGATCTATGTGTGGTAGTAGGGTTTTTTGATTTCTTGTTCTTGGGTTGGTTCTAGATTGCCTGCATTTATCTCTGGCATTTTCGATGGATTTTCTGTTATGGTCCTTTTAAAAATGTTATGTGAGTGCGATAGAAGGGTTTTTTGATTTCTTATTCTTGACATTGGTTCTAGATTGCTTGCAATTATCTCTCACATTTTTGGTGAATTTTATGTTCTGATCCTTCTTTTAAAGATCTGATGCGAGTTTTGGTGGTAGGGCTTCTGATTTCTTATTCTTGGGTTGGTTTTAGATTACTTGCAAGATTGGGCCAAGGGAAGCACCTTGTGTGGGTTCAAGGGAGGTCCGGCTAGGATTATGAAGTGCAAATATGTGGAGTTGACCCCTGAGTTCATCAATCTTTATAGGAGCCAGATATTCCTCCATGGTTATTTGGAAGAAATTTCAGTATTGTTAGAAATATGTTACTCATTGCTAGCACTCACGTTGTTTTTGATATTAGATGATATTTTTTTCACAGTTTGTTTTGCACATAAACCCAATATATCATCCTCTCTGAAATGTAAGATGGGTTGTCTACTTTCTTAACAATGTTATATGCTCCTACCAACCAGTAGGCGCTATCTTTGTCAGTTATTTCATACCTTGCTGTTCTCTATAACATTCCATTGTGTAGCCATTTATTCTACCTAATTTCCTCTCCTATTATGTATTTAAATTTCTTGATAATGAGTTGACTTTGTAGCAGGGATGATTTCAACAATTTATCATTTGTTATAATATGCTTACGAAGTTTTGTTTCTGATACAAGCAAGTTTTATATTAATAGGGTGGGTTTGATATGATCTACAGTGGAAGAGATAAGATTGAGACTCCTGAGCAGGACCTCTTTGTTACTTGAATTCAGTAACACATGCTGTATCCTCCAAACAGGCAATTTCTTTTCATTTATCTTAGATGCAGATTGCTAATGGCATTTTCCTAAAAATAGTTTAAGCAAGCTGAAGAGACTACTTTAAAACTAGATTTAGACTTGTTGTTATTGGTGGGCATGATTCAAATACTAATGCATGTCTTCTTACTGACGCAATTCAGTCACACCATCACAACAATTTCAGTCTTAAGAGTTTGCATAGCTTTGAACCTAAAGCTCTGATACCATTTATTGGAGAAGCCGCAAGTATTAAACCAGAATTAGTATAGTGGGCTAGACACCAAACCATCCCAAAAGCTTCAGCTCATGGGATATGGGTCTTTTTCACTATATATATTGGACCCTATTTATCCAATATCTGATGTGGGATTAATTTATCAAACTTGACATTATAACAATCTCCCCTCTCCGATATGATTTGACTACATCAATTTTAACACTCTTAATAAAGAACTCTTTTACTCGACCAGTTCCACCGTGTGACCCATATCAACGGGTTTTTGTCACATTTTTTTGATTTTTTAAGATAAACTGACATACAACTCAATTCAGTCGCACCATCACGGTAATTTCGGTCTTAAAAGTTTGCACAGCTTCGAACCTGAAGCTCAGATACCATTTATTGGGAAAGTCGCAATTGTTAAATCAGAAATAATATAGTGGGTCGGACACCAAACCATCCCAAAAGCTTAAGCTCATGGGATATGGGTCTTTTTCACTATATATATTGGACCCTATTTATCCAAGATCTGATGTGGGATTAATTTATCACACCTAACATTATAACAATCTCCCCTTTCAGGTGTGATTTTACTACATTAATTTTAACACTCTTAATCAGGAACTCTTTTACTCAACCAGTTCAACCATGTGACCCACATCAATGGGTTTTTGGCTCATTGTTTTGATTTATTAAGTGAAAGTAACGTGCAACTCAATTTAGTCGCACTATCACGGTAATTTCGGTCTTAAGAGTTTACACAGCTTCGAACCTGAAGCTCTTGTACCTTTTATTGGGGAAGCTGCAAGAGTGTTAAACCCGAATCAATATAGTGGGCCGGACACCAAATCATCCCAAAAGCATAAGCTCATGGGATATGAGCCTTTTGCACTATATATATTTGACCCTATCTAGCTAATATTCGATGTAGGACTAATTTATCACACCTAACATTATAACAATTTCCCCCTTCAGGTGTGATTTGACCACATTAATTTTGACACTCTTAATCAAGAACTCTTTTACTCAACTAATTCCACCGTGTGACCCATATGAACAAGTTTTTATCTCAGTTTTTTGATTTTTTTAAGAGAAGCTAACATGCGACTCAATTTAGTCGCACCATCACGACAATTTCAGTATTAAGAGTTTACATAGTTTCGAACCTGAAGTTCTGGTACCATTTATTGGGGAAGCCGCAAGAGTGTTAAACCAGAATCAATATAGTGGGTCAGACACCAAACCATCCCAAAAGCTTAAGCTCATACGATATTGGTCTTTTTCACTATCTATATTGGACCCTATTTATCTAATATCTGATATGGGATTAATTTATCAAACTGGACATTATAATAATCTCCACTTGCAGGTGTGATTTGACTACATCAATTTTAACACTCTTAATCAAAAACTCTTTTACTTGACTAGTTCTACTGTGTGACCCATATCAACAGGTTTTTGTCCCATTTTTTTGATTTTTTAAGAGAAACTAACGTGTGACTCAATTCGGTCGTACCATCACAGTAATTTCGGTCTTAAGAGTTTGCACAAGTTTGAACCTGAAGCTCTGATACCATTTATTGGGGAAGCCGCAAGAGTGTCAAACCAGAATCAATATAGTGGTCCGCACACCAAATCATCGCAAAAGCTTAAACTCATAGGATATGGGCCTTTTGCACAATATATATTGGATCCTATCTATCCAATATCCGATGTAGCACTAATTTATCACACTTGACATTATAACATAGATTACTTGTAGTTATGTCCGGCATTTTCGATGGGTTTTCTATTCTGATCCTTCTTTTAATGATCTGATCTGAGTGTGGTAGTAGGGTTTTTTGATTTCTTATTCTTGGGTTTGTTCAAGATTGCCTGCAGTTATCTCTGGCATTTTCGGTGGGCTTTCTGTAATGGTCCTTTCAAAAATGTTATGTGAGTGCAGTAGTAGGGTTTTCTGATTTCTTGTTCTTGATGTTGGTTCTAAATTGCTTGAAGTTATTTTTGGCATTTTCGGTGGATTTTTTGTTTTGATCCTTCTTTTAAAGATTTGATGCGAGTTTTGGTGGTAGGGTTTCTGATTTCTTATTCTTGGGTTGGTTTTAGATTACTTGCAGTGTTGGGCCAAGGGAAGCACATTGTGTGGGTTTAAGGGAGGTCCGGCTAGGATTATGAAGTGCAAATATGTGGAGTTGACCCCTGAGTTCATCTATCCTTATAGGAACCAGGTACTCCCCCATGGTTATTTCGAAGGAATTTCAGTATTGCTAAAAATATGTTACTCATTGCTAGCACTCACTTTTTTTTGATATTAGATGATATTTTTTTCACAATTTTTTTACACATAAATAAAATATATCATCCTCTGTGAAATGTAAGATGGGTTGTGTACTTTCTTAACAATGTTATATGCTCATACCAATCAGTAGGTGCTATCCTTGTTAGTTATTTCATACCTTGCTGTTCTCTACAACATTCCATTGTGTAGTCATTTATTCCGCCCAATTTCCTCCCCTATTATGTATTTAAACTTCTTGATAATGAGTTGACTTTGTAGCAGGGATGATTTCAACAATTTATCATTTGTTATAATATGCTTACGAAGTTTTGTTTCTGATACATGCAAGTTTTATATTAATAGGGTGGGTTTGATATGATCTGCAGTGGAAGATACAAGATTGAGACTCCTGAGCAGGATCTCTTTGTTACTTAAATTCAGTAACACATGCTGTATCCTTCAAATAGGCAATTTCTTTTCATTTATCTTAGATGCAGATTGCTAATGACTTTTTCCTGAAAACAGTTTAAGCAAGCTGAAGAGACTGCTTTAAAACTAGATCTATACTTGTTGTTATTGGTGGGCATGATTCAAACACTAATGCATGTCTTCTTGCTGACTCAATTCAGTCGCACCATATCCATACTTTTTTGCTTTTATATTTTTCAATTATTTACGACATGCATTATCGTTCTTTTAGCCGTTAGATAACCACCTTAGTGTCTAATCATTGTCTAGGAGCTTGTGCTATCCATCTCCAATGCTAGTCGGGAGAGTAAATATATTTTTTCTACTATTATTAAGCTCCAGGTAATAGTGTTGTGGAAATATTTATAATTCTGCTCAGATTTTTATTACATGTTGTATTTGTTATACCATCTATGTAGATATTGGAACATCTTGACATGATCTGAAATTTATGGTGGACTGACCCAAATCAAACACAAAATTCATATTTCAAGCTTGATAGAATTTTTTTGAACCTGTTATTCCTGCAAAAGTTGAGGTCTCTCTCTCTCTCTCTCTCTCTCTCTCTTAGACACATGCACATTCCTTATGTTGTCTTACTTGTCATGTATCATTTACAATTCATTTGTGTATCTCACATTTTTCTTCAAATTCTTTCTGGATTTATAATTAGGCACATGATAGAAGATCCAGTTAATGATTGAGGGTCTCTCAGGGCTTTAACACATACAATCATTTACAATTCAGTATTAAAATCTTGAATCTGACCAATTTTATGATTTTAACCTTGTCCATCTTAACCATTTGGCCTATCTTTGCATGCCAGAAATTTGTAAGCAAACATGATTTTCGGAGTGGCTATAGATCTGGGTCATATTACCAGAATTCTATGCTTTCTTATGGAAAGACAACATCATGGTCTTTTTGTCAAAGCTAAAACTTGTTTAGGGTCTTATATTTCAGAAGTAGGGTTATGTTGATAGAGAAGATGACAAGGTAGAATACAAGACTAAAGTCTATAAGCCCTATAGTTTGCACAGCAACGAACCTAAAGCTCTGATACCATTTATTGGGAAAGTCGCAAGAGTGTTAAACCAAAATCAATATAGTGGGTCGGACACCAAACCATCCCAAAAGCTTAAGCTTATGACATATGGTTCTTTTTCACTATGTATATTGGACCCTATTTATCCAATATCTGATGTGAGATTAATTTATTACACCTGACATTATAACAATCTCTCCTTTCAGCCTTGTGTGGGTTCAAGGGAGGTCCGCCTGGGATTATGAAGTGCAAATATGTGGAGTTGACCCCTGAGTTCATCTATCCTTATAGGAAGCAGGTACTCCTCCATGGTTATTTCGAAGGAATTTCAGTATTGTTAAAAATATGTTACTCATTGCTAGCACTCACGTTTTTTTTTATATTAGGTGTTGTTTTGTTCACAGTTTTTTTTACACATAAATCAAATATATCATCCTCTATGAAATGTAAGATGGGTTGTCTACTTTCTTAACATGTTATATGCTCATACCAATCAGTAGGTGCTATCCTTGTTGGTTATTTCATACCTTGCTGTTCTCTATAACATTCCATTGTGTAGCCATTTATTCTGCCTAATTTCCTCTGCTATTTTTTAGTTAAATTTTTTGATAATGAGTTGACTTTGTAGCAGGGATGATTTCAACAATTTATCATTTACTATAATATGCTTACGAAGTTCTGTTTCTGATACATGGAAGTTTTATATTAATGGGTGGGTTTGATATGATCTGCAGTGGAAGATACAAGATTGAGACTCCTGAGTAGGTTCTCTTTGTTACTTAAATTCAGTAACACATGCTGTATCCTCCGAACAGACAATTTCTTTTCGTTTATCTTAGATGCAAATTGATAATGACTTTTTCCGGGAAACAGTTTAAGCAAGCTGAAGAGACTGCTTTAAAACTAGATTTAGACTTGTTGTTATTGGTGGGCATGATTTAAATACTAATGCATGTCTTCTTGCTGACTCAATTCAATTGCACCATATCTAGACTTTTTTGCTTTTATATTTTTCAAATTATTTACGACATGCATTATCGTTCTTTTAGCCATTAGATAACCACCTTGGTGTCTAATCATTGTCTAGGAGCTTGTGCTATCCATCTCCAATGCTAGTCGGGAGAGTAAATATATTTTTTCTACTATTATTAACCTCCAGGTAATAGTGTTGTGGAAATATTTATAGTTCTGCTCAGATTTTTATTTCATGTTGTATTTGTTATAACATCTATGTAGATATTGGAACATCTTGACATGATCTGAAATTTATGTTGGACTCACCCAAATCAAACACAAAATTCATATTTCAAGCTTGATAGAATTTTTTTGAACTTGTTATTCTTGCAAAAGTTGAGGTCTCTCTCTCTCTCTCTCTCTCTCTCACTCACTCACAGAGACACACACATTCCTTGAGTTGTCTTGTCATGTATCATTTTCCATTCATTTGTGTATCTCACATTTTTCTTCAAATTCTTTCTGGATTTATAATTTGACACATGATAGAAGATCCAGTTAATGATTGAGGGCCTCTCGGGCTTCAACACATACTATCCTTTACAATTGAGTATTAAAATCTTGAATCTGACCAATTTTATGATTTCAACCTTCTCCATCTTAACCATTTGGCCTGTCTTTGCATGCCAGAAATTTGTAAGCAAACATGATTTTCGGAGTGGCTATAGATCTGGGTCATATTGCCAGAATTCTATGCTTTCTTATGGAAAGACAACATCATGGTCATTTTATCAAAGCTAAAACTAGTTTAGGGTCTAATATTTCAGAAGTAGAGTTATGTTGATAGAGAAGATGACAAGGTAGAATACAAGACTAAAGATTATAAGCCCTAGAGTTTGCACAGCAACGAACCTAAAGCTCTGATACCATTTATTGGGAAAGTCGCAAGAGTGTTAAACCAAAATCAATATAGTGGGTCGGACACCAAACCATCCCAAAAGCTTAAGCTTATGACATATGGTTCTTTTTCACTATGTATATTGGACCCTATTTATCCAATATCTGATGTGAGATTAATTTATTACACCTGACATTATAACAATCTCTCCTTTCAGCCTTGTGTGGGTTCAAGGGAGGTCCGCCTGGGATTATGAAGTGCAAATATGTGGAGTTGACCCCTGAGTTCATCTATCCTTATAGGAAGCAGGTACTCCTCCATGGTTATTTCGAAGGAATTTCAGTATTGTTAAAAATATGTTACTCATTGCTAGCACTCACGTTTTTTTTTATATTAGGTGTTGTTTTGTTCACAGTTTTTTTTACACATAAATCAAATATATCATCCTCTATGAAATGTAAGATGGGTTGTCTACTTTCTTAACATGTTATATGCTCATACCAATCAGTAGGTGCTATCCTTGTTGGTTATTTCATACCTTGCTGTTCTCTATAACATTCCATTGTGTAGCCATTTATTCTGCCTAATTTCCTCTGCTATTTTTTAGTTAAATTTTTTGATAATGAGTTGACTTTGTAGCAGGGATGATTTCAACAATTTATCATTTACTATAATATGCTTACGAAGTTCTGTTTCTGATACATGGAAGTTTTATATTAATGGGTGGGTTTGATATGATCTGCAGTGGAAGATACAAGATTGAGACTCCTGAGTAGGTTCTCTTTGTTACTTAAATTCAGTAACACATGCTGTATCCTCCGAACAGACAATTTCTTTTCGTTTATCTTAGATGCAAATTGATAATGACTTTTTCCGGGAAACAGTTTAAGCAAGCTGAAGAGACTGCTTTAAAACTAGATTTAGACTTGTTGTTATTGGTGGGCATGATTTAAATACTAATGCATGTCTTCTTGCTGACTCAATTCAATTGCACCATATCTAGACTTTTTTGCTTTTATATTTTTCAAATTATTTACGACATGCATTATCGTTCTTTTAGCCATTAGATAACCACCTTGGTGTCTAATCATTGTCTAGGAGCTTGTGCTATCCATCTCCAATGCTAGTCGGGAGAGTAAATATATTTTTTCTACTATTATTAACCTCCAGGTAATAGTGTTGTGGAAATATTTATAGTTCTGCTCAGATTTTTATTTCATGTTGTATTTGTTATAACATCTATGTAGATATTGGAACATCTTGACATGATCTGAAATTTATGTTGGACTCACCCAAATCAAACACAAAATTCATATTTCAAGCTTGATAGAATTTTTTTGAACTTGTTATTCTTGCAAAAGTTGAGGTCTCTCTCTCTCTCTCTCTCTCTCTCACTCACTCACAGAGACACACACATTCCTTGAGTTGTCTTGTCATGTATCATTTTCCATTCATTTGTGTATCTCACATTTTTCTTCAAATTCTTTCTGGATTTATAATTTGACACATGATAGAAGATCCAGTTAATGATTGAGGGCCTCTCGGGCTTCAACACATACTATCCTTTACAATTGAGTATTAAAATCTTGAATCTGACCAATTTTATGATTTCAACCTTCTCCATCTTAACCATTTGGCCTGTCTTTGCATGCCAGAAATTTGTAAGCAAACATGATTTTCGGAGTGGCTATAGATCTGGGTCATATTGCCAGAATTCTATGCTTTCTTATGGAAAGACAACATCATGGTCATTTTATCAAAGCTAAAACTAGTTTAGGGTCTAATATTTCAGAAGTAGAGTTATGTTGATAGAGAAGATGACAAGGTAGAATACAAGACTAAAGATTATAAGCCCTAGAGTTTGCACAGCAACGAACCTAAAGCTCTGATACCATTTATTGGGAAAGTCGCAAGAGTGTTAAACCAAAATCAATATAGTGGGTCGGACACCAAACCATCCCAAAAGCTTAAGCTTATGACATATGGTTCTTTTTCACTATGTATATTGGACCCTATTTATCCAATATCTGATGTGAGATTAATTTATTACACCTGACATTATAACAATCTCTCCTTTCAGCCTTGTGTGGGTTCAAGGGAGGTCCGCCTGGGATTATGAAGTGCAAATATGTGGAGTTGACCCCTGAGTTCATCTATCCTTATAGGAAGCAGGTACTCCTCCATGGTTATTTCGAAGGAATTTCAGTATTGTTAAAAATATGTTACTCATTGCTAGCACTCACGTTTTTTTTTATATTAGGTGTTGTTTTGTTCACAGTTTTTTTTACACATAAATCAAATATATCATCCTCTATGAAATGTAAGATGGGTTGTCTACTTTCTTAACATGTTATATGCTCATACCAATCAGTAGGTGCTATCCTTGTTGGTTATTTCATACCTTGCTGTTCTCTATAACATTCCATTGTGTAGCCATTTATTCTGCCTAATTTCCTCTGCTATTTTTTAGTTAAATTTTTTGATAATGAGTTGACTTTGTAGCAGGGATGATTTCAACAATTTATCATTTACTATAATATGCTTACGAAGTTCTGTTTCTGATACATGGAAGTTTTATATTAATGGGTGGGTTTGATATGATCTGCAGTGGAAGATACAAGATTGAGACTCCTGAGTAGGTTCTCTTTGTTACTTAAATTCAGTAACACATGCTGTATCCTCCGAACAGACAATTTCTTTTCGTTTATCTTAGATGCAAATTGATAATGACTTTTTCCGGGAAACAGTTTAAGCAAGCTGAAGAGACTGCTTTAAAACTAGATTTAGACTTGTTGTTATTGGTGGGCATGATTTAAATACTAATGCATGTCTTCTTGCTGACTCAATTCAATTGCACCATATCTAGACTTTTTTGCTTTTATATTTTTCAAATTATTTACGACATGCATTATCGTTCTTTTAGCCATTAGATAACCACCTTGGTGTCTAATCATTGTCTAGGAGCTTGTGCTATCCATCTCCAATGCTAGTCGGGAGAGTAAATATATTTTTTCTACTATTATTAACCTCCAGGTAATAGTGTTGTGGAAATATTTATAGTTCTGCTCAGATTTTTATTTCATGTTGTATTTGTTATAACATCTATGTAGATATTGGAACATCTTGACATGATCTGAAATTTATGTTGGACTCACCCAAATCAAACACAAAATTCATATTTCAAGCTTGATAGAATTTTTTTGAACTTGTTATTCTTGCAAAAGTTGAGGTCTCTCTCTCTCTCTCTCTCTCTCTCACTCACTCACAGAGACACACACATTCCTTGAGTTGTCTTGTCATGTATCATTTTCCATTCATTTGTGTATCTCACATTTTTCTTCAAATTCTTTCTGGATTTATAATTTGACACATGATAGAAGATCCAGTTAATGATTGAGGGCCTCTCGGGCTTCAACACATACTATCCTTTACAATTGAGTATTAAAATCTTGAATCTGACCAATTTTATGATTTCAACCTTCTCCATCTTAACCATTTGGCCTGTCTTTGCATGCCAGAAATTTGTAAGCAAACATGATTTTCGGAGTGGCTATAGATCTGGGTCATATTGCCAGAATTCTATGCTTTCTTATGGAAAGACAACATCATGGTCATTTTATCAAAGCTAAAACTAGTTTAGGGTCTAATATTTCAGAAGTAGAGTTATGTTGATAGAGAAGATGACAAGGTAGAATACAAGACTAAAGATTATAAGCCCTAGAGTTTGCACAGCAACGAACCTAAAGCTCTGATACCATTTATTGGGAAAGTCGCAAGAGTGTTAAACCAAAATCAATATAGTGGGTCGGACACCAAACCATCCCAAAAGCTTAAGCTTATGACATATGGTTCTTTTTCACTATGTATATTGGACCCTATTTATCCAATATCTGATGTGAGATTAATTTATTACACCTGACATTATAACAATCTCTCCTTTCAGCCTTGTGTGGGTTCAAGGGAGGTCCGCCTGGGATTATGAAGTGCAAATATGTGGAGTTGACCCCTGAGTTCATCTATCCTTATAGGAAGCAGGTACTCCTCCATGGTTATTTCGAAGGAATTTCAGTATTGTTAAAAATATGTTACTCATTGCTAGCACTCACGTTTTTTTTTATATTAGGTGTTGTTTTGTTCACAGTTTTTTTTACACATAAATCAAATATATCATCCTCTATGAAATGTAAGATGGGTTGTCTACTTTCTTAACATGTTATATGCTCATACCAATCAGTAGGTGCTATCCTTGTTGGTTATTTCATACCTTGCTGTTCTCTATAACATTCCATTGTGTAGCCATTTATTCTGCCTAATTTCCTCTGCTATTTTTTAGTTAAATTTTTTGATAATGAGTTGACTTTGTAGCAGGGATGATTTCAACAATTTATCATTTACTATAATATGCTTACGAAGTTCTGTTTCTGATACATGGAAGTTTTATATTAATGGGTGGGTTTGATATGATCTGCAGTGGAAGATACAAGATTGAGACTCCTGAGTAGGTTCTCTTTGTTACTTAAATTCAGTAATACATGTTGTTTCCTCCAAACTGGCAATTTCTTTTCATTTATCTTAGATGCAGATTGATAATGGCTTTTTCCTGAAAATAATTTAAGCAAGCTAAAGAGACTGCTTTAAAACTAGATTTAGACTTGTTGTTATTGGTGGGCATGATTCAAATACTAATGCATGTCTTCTTGCTAACTCAATTCAGTCACACCATATCCAGACTTTTTTGCTTTTATATTTTTCAATTATTTACGACATGCATTATCGTTCTTTTAGCCGTTAGATAACCACCTTGGTGTCTAATCATTGTCTAGGAGCTTGTGCTATCCATCTCCAATGCTAGTCAGGAGAGTAAATATATTTTTTCTACTATTATTAAGCTCTAGGTAATAGTGTTGTGGAAATATTTATAGTTCTACTCAGATTTTTATTTCATGTTGTATTTTGTTATACCATCTATGTAGATATTGGAACATCTTGACATGATCTGAAATTTATGGTGGACTGACCCAAATCAAACACAAAATTCATATTTCAAAGCTTGATAGAATTTTTTTGAACCTGTTATTCCCGCAAAGTTGAGGTCTCTCTCTCTCTCTCTCTCTTAGAGACACACACACATTCCTTGAGTTGTCTTACTTGTCATGTATCATTTTCCATTCATTTGTGTATCTTACATTTTTCTTCAAATTCTTTCTGGATTTATAATTTGACACATGATAGAAGATCCATTTAATGATTGAGGGCCTCTCAGGGCTTTACCACATACTATCCTTTACAATTGAGTATTAAAATCTTGAATCTGACCAATTTTATGATTTCAACCTTCTCCATCTTAACCATTTGGCCTGTCTTTGCATGCCAGAAATTTGTAAGCAAACATGATTTTCGAAGTGGCTATAGATTTGGGTCATATTGCCAGAGTTCTATGCTTTCTTATGGAAAGACAACATCATGGTCTTTTTATCAAAGCTAAAACTAGTTTAGGATATGATATTTCAAAAGTAGGGTTATGTTGATAGAGAAGATGACAAGGTAGAATACAAGACTAAAGTCTATAAGCCCTAGATACAAGACCCCCTATATATTTAGTGGGCTTCACTAATGTCCCAATTACGTCAAGTCCCAGGTCAATTGGAATAGCCAAAATTAGAGTTTGTAGAACTCGAGGATAACTCTTTAGACAGAGATAGATAACTATTGTATTCAAAATTTTGACTTTAGGAAGCAGGATACATGTTCTCATAGATAGGTTTGCGTCAATTTTTAGATAAGTTTAATTTTCTGTGAGCACTCCTTGTTAGCACCTTGTTTAAATGCTGATTCAATAATCTGCATATCGTCAAACTTTAGGGCTCATCGGTAGATGATATCAAAGTCCTGTGTTGCTAAATGATTATCTAACTGGAGGTCTTTAAATATATCTTCATAGTTGGAATCATTGAACAAAGCATGGGGCTTCATTCAAATGCAAGCAAGGCTAAATTGGAATGTGCTGGAATCTTTTATTGCATTTAGACATACTTTACTTCAAATTTTGGACTGAAAAGAATGCACTTTGGAACACCTTCTAGAGTCTGCTTGCTTAATTCGTAAGATCGGCCTTTTCATTTCATCCTCAATTGTGAATCCTTTTTGGAAGGACCCTGCTTTCAACTTAACACACTTTTTTTTATTTCTCAGGGTTCTTAATGTAGTAGGAGAAGGGGGGCACGAGGGGTAGGAGGAAGAGCACCGTCTTCTCTTGATGCAGCGGGAGAAAGCATGAGAGATAGGGAGAAGATCACCATCTTCACTTGATGCAGCGGGAGGAAGGCACAAGGAATGGGGAGAAGATCACTGTCTTCTCATAATGATAGATCCGCTTGATGCAACCGGAGGGGGCACGAGGGATGGGAAGAAGATCACCGTCTTCTTCTTCATGCAGCGGGAGAGGGGGCACGAGGGGTAGGAAGAAGATTACCGTCTTCTCACCAAGATAGATCCTTGAATTCACAAGGAAGATAGAAAGGGAATTAACCCAAAATAAGAGAATATTATTGATAGGAAAGTCTTCTCCTTTTGTTACATCCTTGGGCTATATATATAGCCCTCTAATAAACTTAAAGTCCCACTTGGTGTAGACTAGAAATAGGACTTAGAGTCTACTAAGAATTATACTTAACATATCTTAAATAAAGATATATAAACCTTATTCCTTATTGGGCTAGGACAGTTATTGACTCAGACTGATAAATAAATAACAAACTTGTAGGAATCGATCTCAGCTTTCCAACGAATAGTTATTTGCTAGATTTGGATCAATATCTTAAGAGATATGGCCTTCGGACTATAGTTGTGCGAATCTTGACGGATCCTAATTGAAGTTGGAATTCAACTTGGACTGGATCTCTAATTTTACTGTAAAAAGGATGTAGTTGTCCTACATCAGACCCCTCCACTTGTAAAGGACTTGTCCTCAAGTCAAAGATTGAAGTCTTCATTGTTGCAGTTGTGCTCCTCTTGAACTCTTTCCAGTGCAAAACTTGATGATGAAGACCAACTAGACTTTACCGAAACATGTTAATTGTTTGATCCTTGTTCTTCCAATGAATCAACCGATTTGCCTCTACTATTAGTTGGTCCTTGCACTTCTGCTCAACTCTTAAAATAGTCTTAATGGCCTGTAGAATTTTATGTTCAATTCTACACCTCGAGTAATCATAATAAACTTTTGGATATGATGAATAACAACTCAAACTAGGTATTATTTCATCATCCTTAAGTGGTGAAAAATTTTGTGACATTTTCACATCTTCACTAGTAAATTTTGGATAAGATAATTGGTCCTTTTCAAAGATAATATTGTGATTTATCTCACTAGTAACTTTGCAACTTTGATTAAAATTCTCAATATGTGCTGATATCTCTTATAAATTGAAAATTTATTGAGAACTATCAGTAGTTAGGTACAAATCCTCATTTAGACTTACTTCATCCATAGGAAAGGTATTTAGAATTACTTTTCCACTATCATCTTCTTCTTTGGCATTCATCGTTATAGAGGAACAAGGTGTATATGAAGAAATTATAGTAGGATTTATGACAAGACTAACCTTTAAATGATTTATCTCAAAATTTGTGATTTTCTTTTGAAATTTTTGAGAAGCTAGATTGAATTTTGCTCTTTCTTGAATCTCATGCTTTAATTTAGTACGTACCTCCTCATAATGAATAAAGTAATCCTCTTGTAAAAATTTTCTTTCTAAAAGATGTAGCATCTCTAACCATGTTTGGAGTTTTTGATGACCATCTTTTGCACATTGTTGTTGAAGTTGCTCCCACCATGATGAAGCTTGTCCCTTGAGTTTTAATTCAACAATCTTAATTTTCATTATCTCAGGAACCTTTAGACGCCTAAAGAAGTCTTCGAGTTGTTCTACCTAATCGAGAAAGTTCTCATATCCATGAAAATCAGAAAGCTGATTTGGAGAAGTTATCTCATGTGATAATTTCCAAGACATCAGACCATCTTGATGTAGCGGGAAGAGTGGGGCACAAGGGGTAGGAGGAAGAACACCGTCTTCTCTTGATGCAGCAGGAGAGGGGCACGAGAGATAGGGAGAAGATCACCATCTTCTTACCACGATAGATCCTTGAATCCACAAGGAAGATAAAAAGGGAACAAACCCAAAATAAGAGAATATTATTAATAGAAAAGTCTTCTTCTTTTTTTGTTACGACCTTAGGCTGTATACATAGCCCTCTAATAAACTTAGAGTCCTACTTGGTGTAGACTAAAATAGGATGTAGACTCTATTAAGAATTCTACTTAATATATTTTAAATAAAGATATACAAATCCTATTCCTTATTGGGCTAGGACTATTATTGACTCAGACTGATAAATAAATCCTAATTTTGATCAATACAAAGTCCGAATTATCCAAAATAGTAAATAAGAGATTTGTAGGAGTTGATCTCAGCTTTCCAACATATAGTTATTTTTTGGATTTGGATCAATATCTTAGGAGATATGGCCTTCGGACTATAGCTATACGAATCTTGACGGATCCTAATTAGAGTTGGAATTCAACTTGGACTGGATCTCTAATTTTACTGTGAAAAAAGATGTAGTTGTCCTACATCAGTTCTTGGTTTTCTCTAGCAGCCACTGGTTTGCATGAATTTTAGCTACTCTATTGTCAAAGGAAAGAACTTGCAACTTCTGATACCTATCTTCTTGGAAAGGTTAGTATCAGGTTCAACTTCAGCTGCCAATTATTTTCCTAAAGCTGATTTTGTTGCTTTCTATTGTAGTATATATAAAAATAGTAGACCATCGAGTCCTCATATAGGTTATGAATTTGTGTGTTGTTTTATAATAGCTACACTTGATTCTGCTATTCTGGATGATCTTTAGCTTTTGAGTTCATTGGCACAAAAATTGTAAAATTTACAAAGTAAACTTCTGCATTGGTGTGCCAACATAATATCTTGAAAATGAGACTTGTGAATACTTTTCTCTAGGGGTTATATGTTCCTCCAATCCTGAGTGTATACATTATTACATAATCTAGGTGAAATTTGTTCTAATTTTTTTGACAAACTCTGCCAAGGACACGGCAAAAATCATTTCTATTGGACAACCCTTTACAACATTCCCAATCAGCTTTTCAAGAGCATGTAATAGTTTTTTCCTTTCAGGAAATATGCCTCTGGTGGTCGAGTTTTCCATATCTCTGTTAACTATTAGTTTGCCTGACATTGAATGATTACTTGGTTACTTTGCTGGAATTAAAGTCTTCCTAGAGTTTGCCCTCTTGAGATACCTTTATAGTCTAAAATTTTTTAGTGGATTTTTTGAAGTTCTATAAATCTTGACTAGGGGATCAACCAGGTAAGTTTTCCTGCTTACCATTTGCCATCTGAAAATAGTGGTTATTGTCTAGTTTAACAAGATCAATATATGATTGGCTACTAATTGTGAAAATCTTTTCATTTGGAGTTTACTTTTGGTTTTGTTTTCTGTGGATGTCTCATCTCTTTGGGATCTGTGTTGTTCACTGAAGAGAATTAAACAAATAATGACTGAAACAAGCTTGATGAACAATGATTTTGCATGTAGCAAATTATTTCGGATTTTATGGAATTGCTTTGAGTTGCCTTTATGGTGCCTATGCCTTCAATTTACCGATATTCTAGAGAAACACCCATGAAGTTTATTATCAAGTTTTGATTCATTCAACTACAGCTTGAAGAAGCTAAATTTTTACGAGCTCGAGGTCAGCATGAGATGCCTATCAGTCTGGGAGGATATATTTTACAAAAATCAAATGAAGGGAGATGCCTCAAATGTTCATCGACTGATTGGAAAGTGGTTATCTGAAACACGGTCTAGCAAGTATGAATTGTTGATTTCTTTATATTATGTTTGATTATTGCATCTTGAATAACTGCTCCTCTTATTCTATTCTCCTCAATTGGTAGCTCAAGAATGATTTTAGAGTGATATTCGAAACATGCTGTGGATCTCACTGAGCTAAGAAAGGGTGCAGATAAGAATTCTGCATCTAGACAATACTAGATATATTTTTAGTTTGCTCACTATACAGATGGTTTATTTAAAAGCTATGAAGAATGACTTGTCTCTAGTGAATGGCAAACATCTATGCGTTTGAGGAAGGACTAGGTACTGCTCAAGACATTAATCTAGTTCAACTAAATTTTGTATGTTTCTTGCTTGTATCTTGGTGTATGATCCTTGCAGACCAGGGAGTTGGATGGTCTAGTTAAAAGGCTGCAAAGGCTGCGAAGTTCAACAAAGGCAAAAAATTGTATTCATTTCTGTGAACATGTTAGCGCTTCATAGTTTTGTTTTATTTTTGATCTTATTTGTGGGTTCTCAGGAAGAGAAAACTGATTACTCTCTAAAATACAAGAACTGCAAAAACAACTTACAATGGACAGAAGAGGTGGGAAAATTGGAGGTATGGTTATATGACATACAATGGTGCATTAAACTGTCAAAATGAAAGGGACTCAAAATTGAACCTTCATGCGGTCATATTTTGATAGAAACTTATGTCACGCTCACACTAGGATGCTTGCATAGTACATCCGAATACAAAAGCAATTTGCTTACAAATTGACATCCATCCAAATACATAACTATCAAAGTTTTAAATTTGTCAGGAAACAAAGTATTTGATATCTTTTGTGTCCGTCTAAGCTAACACTGGTCGACCCATATCTTCACAAGTTTAATCATCCCTCCATCCTCTGACCATGTAAATTTGTCTGCACCTGATGACTGGTTAGGATCTGTACTCTTTTTCAGAATGATAGGGACAATTTCCTCAATCTAGCACTGGAAGGATATCAGCGATGTCTAATGATTGGTGCAAAATATGATCTAAGGGTGGTAGGTCATTTTGTGTAATTTTTACAACTTATCCAGCAAGGGAGGTCCACTCCTGGCATTTGTTATTTGGCCTTTATTTTCGTTTCCATCTGTTAGGACTATGGTGTTTTTTTTAGAGACCAAAAATGTTGATTTTATAGTAGGATCAAATAGGTATGCTCTTTTGTGGGATTCGCATGATTATTAGCTTGTCTAGTGCTTTTTTGTGTGTGACTATGACGAAGGAACTTTGCATGCTTTAGGTTTTTCAACTTGTTTCTTTATGGTTTAGCCTTTCTTCAAAACAAAGTGTGGTGAAAGCCATGATTAGCTGTAGAGGTCAGCATCAAGGAGTTCTGTTTTTCTATTTATTGTTTATATTCTCTCTCTCTCCCTCTCTGTATGTGTGTGTTGTCTGTGTGTGTTATTATGAATTGATTTTTTACATTTCTAAGATATCCTGTGTGATAATTGGATGATGAGTTGACAGGTTCAGTTGTACAAATTCATTCCTCTTGTTTATCAAATTGCTTCCAGACTGAGCAAACCAAAGGATTCACATGGGATAGACAAATTTCAGGTTTGCATCCAATTTTAGCACTAGTATACTCCATTTCATGCTTTTACACAAATGTCAGAGAATACATTTAATCAGACTACAGATTGCTTTGGTATCGCTTTTAAAGAGAATGTCCATTGATCATCCATATCATACAATATTTCAGGTGGTATGGTAACAAATTTGAATTTTTCCTGTGACAAAGGCTAAATAGTTGTCTGTAGTTTTTTAAGTGGATGTGAATCTATATTTCATATTGCAGAACTGGCTGACTTTTGATGGTTCTGCATGTGTGAGTTAATTTTCTATTTCATTTGGTATACTAAATGAGTTTTGAAAATGTGAGATAGATTCATGTTTGACCTCTATTTCCAACAAAGGAGTTCAATATATCAAAGGAGCACGTTGCAGTTTGGGCAGTGTAAATTTATGAACATGTATCTAAAATACCACATATTTTACTTGCAATAGTTAGATTAGTGGTTGATATATGGTTTGATATAGCATTTTTATTGATTAGTTGGATGTAAGTGAGTAATATAGCAACACTTTTATTTTCTTGTTATATTTGATTCAAATTGATTGAAGTTTGTGAGATCAAGTGCATAAAATTGTCACATTTTGATATGCTTGCCTTCTCAATTTAAAATGAAGAGAACTGGTCTACAAAAAACCTATCTTTTGATCTCAGTGTGGTTGCTACTACTTTTTGGCTCCATGCAATGATCTTCATGGCAAAATTGTTTACTCTCCAACATGGCTTGCTCCAGACTTATCCTGCATTGGCTAATTGAGATGCAAATCAGAATGCAGATCAAGATACTAATAAGTGGCTCATTGGATATTAACAGCACATCAATTTTGAAATCGAACATCCATGCTATTGAGCTTTATCTGCTTTATGGGTTTGTGGATGTGGACAAAGACATGATCAGGGCTAGTAGGACCCATGAAAAACATAATCTTGTAAATTAGTTATTGATATCCTTTGTCTTTTTGTGCCAAATATTTAGGTGAAAACAGACTAATTACTCTCACATTAACATTAGTGTGGGCCCGTAATATTGCCTTCTCAACATTTAACCTTGACCTTCAAAGCTTAGAATATAAAACTATAGCTCATAATGCAAATAGAACCAGAAATACTTTGTTTTTGTTCTTAAATGGGTGCTCTAAGTCTAGCTGAGAAGTGGGAACTTAATATAGGTATGCGTCATCTATGTCATGGAAAGAATGGATAATCCATGTTTTGCTAAATATACAAGTCATCAGCTTACTAACCCTGTGCAGTCATCTTTTTCATATCTAAATAAAGAAAGATGCATGACTGAGGTTTAATTTTAAGTTCTATGATTGAATAGAATAATTTTGATAAATATCTGATCATAAAGATTAATTGATTCATGCTGATCAGAAATTTTTTTTACCAGTTTGTGGTTGAAGGAAAAAATTAGGACATCATCTTAATATTACTGTTTGAATAAAAGTTCTTTGAGTTCAATTTTCCTTGTGTCATGCAAACCTAGAGGCTTTGCTACCTTATTAGGGGAGACATTTGTGTAAATACGAATTTAACAGGTTATGGAGCAGTTCTTTGGGCTGGTAAACACTTTCCTACAAAATCACAGAGACACATGGAGAAGGAAGCTAAAGATATGTACTTACAAGGTAAAGTTCACTTTTGCTCTTTGTTAATCATTCCTCATTCAGCTTTTGATGATCTTTCTTCATGGTTATGATGATAGTTTCTTTCATTTCTTCTTTTTGGCTTTAGTTTGTGCTAAATACTTTGAATCACTATGTGATAGGATCTCTGTGTGATTTGCTTATTTTCTTATGACGATACTGTCAAATGTAGAACATGTAGGAGTTAGGTCTAAACTTGGACATTGGGCCAAGTTAATTCTGTTTTGGAGTCCTAGAAAGACTAGAAAAGAACAATTATATTTGGATCAATGATGAAGGATAGGATGAATAGGATTTATGATATGTGTATATATATATATATATATATATATATATATATTTGGCCTAAGGTTCAGAATATATGAAGTTTAGGTTGACCTAGTTCTTCACAAAACTCTAAGTTCTAGCAAATTCACAAAACAACTTTCTACTTGATTTCAGTAAAGGTTTTTTGTGTGAAAGAACCTTATCATTGAAATATACAAGGGTGCATTTGATTGGAAGGGTTAAAATCTATGTTAATTTAGCCTAACATGCATTAGATTAAATTTCACTCGAGTTTTGGTGCAAAGAGAGGTTAAATTTAAAACCCCTCAAATAAATTTGTGTTTAATCTGAATACTGGGGTTAAACATGAAAGGGGTTAGATTAACTTCTAATCCCTATTTGGCAAAAAAAAAAATCTAGTTAACTCTCCTAAACCCCTATTTTATCTATTGCTGAACACACCCTAAGTGTTTGTGTTTCAGGTAGCATTTTCATTTGAGCTATTAGTTTTCCTTTATCCACAATAAGCGGTAGCATCATAATAAGTTGTAGCAAATCTCCAATGGACCCAGGCAGGGCCTTTGTGTGTAGCTTGAGAACCTTGTCATAGTTTATTCTATCAAAAGACCCTCCCAACGAGGATGGCAAAATTTTCAGTATTATCTAGAAGTTCTCTACACCCAACAGTTAGCTATCAGTGCTGATATTACTAATTCTCCATCATGACAATTTTTTCAGAACTAGGGTTTTCATGTTAAAAAACTCAGGTCGATGACAGAACAAGAGATAAAAGATTGATTCTCACTGATTCAATAGGGTGCAGAACTCACAACTCACATATAAATAGCCCGTAGATTGACCTCTATATATACCTGCTTAGTTCTAGTCCTAATGGGCTTGAATCGAGCCATAAATACCATAATAGCATAGGTCCAAAAATAAACTAAGACTTGCAACTGGACTAGGACTTAAACTTTACTGAACTAGGACTCAGATTGTATCAAATCTAGATAACTAAGGATCATGTATATTTCTATAATTTTAACACCACACCGCGAGTTGGAGCATAGATGTCGATGATGCCCAGTATGGATACAATGAAACTAAGATGATCTCGCTGAAGGGTTTCAGTAAACATATTGACCAACTGATTTGTAGATTCACATGAATTAGTTTAAGAATCTTGTTGACCACCTTCTCACACACAAAATGGAGATCTACCTAAATGTGCTTGGTCCTCTTGTGTAATATTGGACTATTGGTAATGTAGATGGCATCCTAGTTGTCACAAAAGTAAGAAATAGGAGTAGAAACTGAAACATCAAGATCTTGAAGTAGGGTTTTCAATCACATTAATTCACATGTAGCCAAAGTAATAGCTGGGCATTTAGCCTTTGCATGAGACCTAACCACTACATTTTATTTCTTGCTTCTCCAACCTATAGCATGAAGTTAAATTTTTGTCAAAAAAGGATCAGTCTAAATCAACATTGGTATATCCTGACAAATTTAGGTGCCCATGTGCTTTGTGTAGGAGACCGTTACTAGGACTTACCTTCAAGTATCTCTGAATTTGACAGACTGCATCCAAATGTGGAACTTGAGGACAACTCAACACTAACAACATAAGACATAGAGAGGTCCATGTGCTTTTTATAGGAAACCATTATCAAACTTCCCTTCAAGTACCCGAGAATCTAGTGAACTGAATCCAAAAATGTCCCTAAATGCCCTGCAAATGTCCATAAATATTCTAAAATGCCTTGTTTATGTCTAAAAATGTCTCTAAATATCCTTGATTAGCCTAAAATTGCACCCAAATGCCTCCTATTAGAATTTTTGTCAAATGTTACCAATTTTCATAAAATTGTTTATGAACACATTTATGTGATTTGAAATTGCTCCTGAATATAACAGGTTGACTTGAAATTTCTCCCAAATACTCCCAACAGATTTGAAATTATCATCAAATGCCCTTGGTTGGCCTCAAATATCTCTTGAACTCCCTCAACTAGCTTTACATTGCGCTCGAATGCATCCAGTTGGCTTGAACTTACTCTTGAATGCCCCTGGTTGACTTGATTTATCCTTCAACACCCTCGGATGGCTTGACATTTTTTTCCGAAATGCCACTAATGGCTCGAAATGGTTCCCAAACACCCTTCACGGTCAAAAATTATTCTCGAATGCCTCTAATGGATTGACATTATCTAACTTCTCTTTAACGAAATGTCGATCCGCCTTAGTATGCTTCGTCCTGTCATGTTGAATTGGATTTTGAGCAATCCTTACAATTGACTTGTTGTCACAATACAACCTCATAGCTCCTCTTTTAATTCTTAGATCATCCAAAATTATCTTAAGTCACAATACTCATATTTACTTTTCTATCTTACATCTTGTTCCTCTAATTTTTCTTTTTGTTGTTTTATATCCTTAAATTCTCCTTAATTTTTCTTTTGATAAACGATTTTGTGTTTTGGTATCTTTTTTATATTACTTTTTAGTTTTCATCTTTTGTATTTTTTGTTTCTTTTTATTTTTTGTCTAATATCTTATTTTTCTTTATATTCTTCTACTCTTTTGTATATAGGTTTATTTTGTACCATATTTTTTGTTTTATATTTTTTATTTATTTTTCTACTCTACATCTTGTTCTTCTTCTCTTAATTTTTATTTTATTTATTTTATATGTTCAAATTCTCATTCTTAATTTTTCTCTTCCTCTACTTCTTAAGTTTACCTTTTGTACATAATTTTTTGTTTGTACTTTATGATTATTTATATATATATTTTTTATTTACTTTTCTATTTTACATCTTGTTCCTCCACTCTTAATTTTTTTATTTTTCTATTTTATATCTTTAAATTCTTTTTAATTTTCTCTCAAATATATAATTTTCTGGTTTCTTTTTTCTTATTTCTATTTTATGATTAACTTTTTGTTTCATCCCTTCTCTTAATTTTCATTTTTTTTGTTTTATATTCTTCTTTTTTCTATATGTTTTATTTTTTATGTCTTTCTCATTTTTTTCTCTATTTCTAGTTTGTAGTTAATTCTACATTTTATATATTTTTTGTCTCAATTTTCTATTTTATATTTCTCTCTTTTTTTCCTATTAATTTTTCTTTTATATTTTTCTTTATGTCTTCTATTTTAAAATTATTTTCTTTATCTTCTTAATTTCTTATTTTATCTTTTATTTTGTCTTCTCATTTTTGTCCAAAATTTTCTAAGTTGTTGTCTTCTAGTTTATATTTAGTTTTATTTTTTATAAGATTTTATCCTAGTTTTCTATTTTATGCTTTTTGTTGTATACTCATTTTGTTCCCTTAAAATCTATTTTATATTGAGTGGATATAAAATCCTATCCATAGGATTTTAATCTTAATGCTATCAGATTTTAAATTGTAATCTTTATTTAGGGATTAGTAAAAATGGTATGTAATGGTGTAACAAAATTTACTAGCAATTTAGTTTGACCCAATTCAGAAACATAGACCCTAAACCCTAAATCCTAAAACATAAATCCTAAACCCTAAACCCTAAATCCTAAACTCTAAACCATAAGCCCTAAATCCTAAATCCTAAACTAAACTGAACCAGACTGTTAGTAAATTTTATGATACTATTATAGACCAATTTTCTAATTATCAATTATACTAATTTCTAGATAAATATAATAGTTTAAAACCTAATAGGACTGAGGTTAAAATCCTATCGACAAGATTTTATATCCACTCATTTTATATGTTCTTTCTCTTCTATTTTGTGGCTTCTTTTTTTCTTAATTTTGTTTTATGATTAACTTTTTATTTTGTAACTTCTCTTAATTTTTTATTTGTCTATTTTATATTCTTCATTTTCTTTTGTATTTTTTATGTTTTATATTTTTTTATTCTCTTCTCAATTTTTTTATTTATTGTTAATTATTTATTTTATATATTTATTGTCTGAATTTTTTGTTCTATATTTAATTTTATATTATGTTGTTCTTTTTCTATTAATTTTTATTTTATATTTTTGTTTATATCTTCTATTTTATTCTCTCTCTTAAAATTTTTTATTTGATATTTCATTGTCTTTTATTTTATTTTTTTTGTTTTTATTATCCTTTCCTCTTTTCTTCTTATTCTTGTTTTAAATTTTCTAAGTTTTGTTCTTCTAGTTTATATTTAATGTTATTATATTTTTTTCCTTAGCTTTTTGTTTTATATTTTTTATTGTACACTCCCTTTGTTCTTCTATTTTGCAACTTCTTCTCTTTATTCTTATATTTTTTTATCCATTTTTATTTTACATATTCGGTTTTATATTAACTTGCACTATTTCTCTTATTATCCTCCCCTTCTTTATCTTAAGTTTTTCTAATTTTATGTTTTGTACTTTCTTCTTAATTTTTTATTCTTCTACTCTATATTTTGTTTTATAATTTTATTTTTTGATTAATTTTCTATTTTATTTTCTTCTACTCTCCATTTTTTTTTGTTGTTGTATATATCTTCTTCTACTACTACTATGTATGTCTCTATTTTATTTTATATTTTATTTTTTTTTATATCTTTATTTTCTTCTTCTCTATTTTTTGGATTATATATATTTATTTATTTTTTTACTAATTTTCAGTTTTATTTATTTTTGGTTTAATAACCTAATTTATCTCTCTATTTTTTATTTTATATTTAATTTTATGTTCTATATTTTCTTTTGCTTCTGTATTTCCTATTTTATATCCATCTTTAACTTTGTCTCTTTCTATTTTAATTATCTTAATTTTATGTTTTTCTATCTTTAATATGTTTTACTTCTTGATTTTGTTTTGTATCTAGTTTTATGTTTTATATTTCATCTTCTCAAATTTTATGTTTCATTCTTCTTTGCATCTAATTGTTGTTTTATATTTTTCTATTCTCATTATATTTACGTATTGTTTTGTATTTTCTTACTTCTTGTTCTCTTAATTTTTCTGTTTTAAAAATTTTCTAAACATTTAACACTTAAGATAATAACTCTAAACTATTTTGAATGTTTAAAACTTTACGCTAAACTTTTCTTCTTTAACAATTCACATCACACCTAGCATTATAGATCTCCCAATACTTAATCAGATTTTTAACTCTTTTGCAGTTAATACTTAAATTTATGAACTCTTAAAGCTCAAGATTGAATAAAAAAATAGGTCTAAAATTTAAGATGTAGAGGGCAAGTGTTCTAGCTAGGGAGTGTGTCAATTATGGCATTAAACTATTGTTGCTTTTCCTAAATCTTATTTGACGACTAGAGTTTCACTGGAATGGTGAAAGAGCTTACTTCTCTACTTTTCTATGAAGTAATTCAGTTCCTTACAAATCCTAGAATTGCTCTCTATTTGATATGCTACTTCAGCAGCCTTGAAATCCTAATTAGACTCCTAGTGGCCTTAACTCATGACCTGATTCCCATGCTCTGTTTTTAGATATGTTTTTTTGGGTTGTGATGATACTAAAATGTGACTGCTAGTATAGGAGGGTTCTTGCTACAACTATATTCTAAGCCTAATGGTCCCTGATCCGAGCCTATATTCTTCGACAACTATTGGATTTGAGTAGGCCAAATGGAAGGATTTGCTAATTGATTTAATGTTGTCCCTGCTTGCTTGGTATTTCTTTGTTATGCATTTGAATGATATCTAATTACTACTATCCATGTATTTCATTCGCTATCTTCGCTTAAAATGCATAAGTCAAGGAGTGAGAGGCATTTATCATTCCTTGCAGTATGTAGATGTTCACGAAGCACTGCAACCTAGCACAAATTAAAGATGGTATGATAATATTGATAAGAGAAACTTATTGTTCTGAAGTCGAGCCTCAGCTTAGAGAAGATATATTTCTATTAACTTAACTACAATAAGTATTTCAGTTAGTAACTGTCCAACTCAATAGCATATGCCATGTAGAACAAATTAGCACGATTTTTACAGGCCAAAAGTTGGAGTTTTGCATAAGAATTAGATAAGAAATATATACATATATCCACTAAAACATGCTCGCAACTAGTAATATACAAACCTTAGTGAGTTGGTGTTTGACCAACCTAGTACTACACGATGGATATACGAGGCCGATGTTTCTCATGTTTATAGTCAGTATATTTTTTGACCATAAGGCACTTAATTTTGAAACACTGGCCTTTCCAATTGCTGAAAAGAATTTTGGCACCTACAGGGATGATTATTTCAATACTTGTCTAGGTTTTATGTATCAATGGCTAAAATATGCGTAGGTTAAATCCTGAGAGTTTAGGTAGGGATTTCAAACAAGAAGTTTGGGTGAGTCTAGCATCTAGGTCTTCTATTATACAACTCTTTCACTTACTTTTCTACAACTGTTTCACTTAGTGATTGCCACCTAATTTCAAACATTTCATGTATATTCGCATTATGTTTCTTTTGCATTTTTCAAGTCCATTGTGGATTCTCAAGTAATCAGGAATAGAATCTTGCCTCTTATAGAACCTCAATATGTGGTTCTCTGTAAGTCATGTTTCTAAAAATTGTGAAGTTTCATTACTTCCATGCTTGGATGTTGTTAGTGCTTTAATATCAAAATAATGTTGTTGAATCAATATTTACTGTCCATGTGAAGTATTTTCTATTTTTTATCTATGTAAAGATGCCAACAAATTTCTTCAAGAGTTATTTATATTTTCAAGTCAGCAATGAACTAGTTGGGTGATTAGTATTCAGTGAGTTTTTGTATACTGAGAATTTAGCTCATGTGCTGCAAGAATTAAACTTCAGTATTTTGCTCCTAAGATGATTTGGAGCTTTTTCAGAAAATAAAGTCTACACTTACTTACACATGATGTTCTTCACGAGAAGAGTGAGAGCTCTAACTATTCTCGGTGAGCCAAAAAATAATGGACACAATTACACGGTGACATTTGCTTGTATAATTCTTATTTTTACAAATTAGAAAATGCAACTCTATCAGTTTCACTGCCCTACTACTTTAACTGTCAAAATGATTATATACATTTTTTTTTCTCTCCTCCGAAGCTCATGGCATTGGTTTGTTTCTTTGGAGGTCCATTGCAGCATAACATATGTGTGGACGAAGGTAAGGGTTCTTTCTCGATCTCTGATTGTTTTTTTTTCCTTGAGTTATTGTTGATTTTAGATTTCTTTTGATTTTGTCTTCTTAAAAGTTATGATTGGTGTTCTTTATATGGTTTTGCTGCTAGGGTTCAGAGCCATAGGATGAAGTTGGAACCCTTAGAGTAACTAGTTTGACCTTTCTGTGGCTTTGCTAAAATCAACTTTTTCTATTGCAAATTGTCTTGTTATGGACTGATTGGAGTATATGTAGGGTTCTACTTTAGTCTCTATACTTTTGTTTCTCTGACCACATTGTTTAGGTTAAGATATTGCTTTCATTCATTGTGATTCCTCCATACGAGAATTGGGAGTTGATTTGGTTATAGAGGGGCATTTGAGAGATCTGGATCCTTGGATTTTGTCTTCTCAAAATTGGTTTCATATTTGTTTCTTGAGCTAATGAGCTTGGATTCCTGTTCTAATCTTAATCTGAAAGAGGTGATTTTAGATTTTGAATTGATTTGTGTTATTGTGTTTGGTTGGTAGTCTTTTTCTTGAATAGGGATTGAAGCGATCAAAAGGATTTGGAGCTCTAATGGTAAACCATTTTTGTGGGTTTAAGTTTGATTTTTGTGATTCAGATTGTCTTTTGTCTAGGATTGATTGGAAAGTTCGCAAGAGATTGTCATTGTTTTGGTTTTTCTTAAGATATTGCTTTACTTGTTTTCTACATCCATTGCCATAGAGCATGACATTGCCTTCTAACTGTGAGTGAATTTTGTTCTTTTGTAAGTTCTCTTCAAAGGTAATAGCAACTGAAGGAATTTGGAGCTCTGAAAGTGCTCTTTTTTTTTTGACCTCTTGTCTGGTATCCTCCAATAGGCAATTGCTCTGGATCACCAGGTATTAGGCATGAGTTTCTTTCACTTTTTTGCAAATTTTGTTTCTTTCAAGATATTGCTTGTTTTGTAGGTCCATTGCCATAGAACCTAACTGTATGTGATCGTTGTTCTTGTGTAGTTTTTCTACTAAGATTGGAGCAATTGAAGGAATTTGGAGCTATTAAATTACTAGTTTTCGGTCTCCTATTCAATCCACTTTAATGTGTACTCAAGAAATTGGTCTGGATCACTGGGGTATTAGGTGTGATTCTTTCCCTTTCTTGCAAATTCTCTTATTTCTATCTCTCTTCTTTTTTTCTCAATTGGGATAGTTCTTGAAACTTCACACTGATTAGATTTGGGCAGCGGGACATTATCTCTATTCTTGATTTTGAATGATGTGGAATCGGTTGCAAATTTCAAATGATAAGATGGTGTGAGTTTCTTTTCTTTTCCTTTTGTCCCTTTCTAAGCAATCTGAGCATGATAAGTATGGATTCTCCTCGGTGTTTTGAAATTTCTGTAGATTGCTTTGGCTGCTCAGATTCTGCATGTTGTTTTCAAAGACTGCAGATTATTTTGGCTACTATGATTGGAAATTATAAGTACGAAATTGTTTTCTTTTCTTTTTGTGCCTGTTTTTAATGAGTAATATGGGCATGATGATATGTATGGATTCTCCATAATATTTTGAAATGTCTGTAGATTGTTGTGGCTGCTCTGGATGAACTTTGTTCTTGACTTTGAATGACATGGAGTAGGAAAATGCAAGCTATAAGTATGGGTTTCTGTGTGATGCTCTATTTTGAAATAAAAGTTTTGTGCAAGAAGGATGAAAATGCTCTGTTAGCACATCAGAAAATTTTCTGCAACCAGAAATGGTAAGGTCCAGAGATGGCAACATCCTAGATCTACTGCCATTAGGTAGACATCATGGTTTTATTTATATCCATAAATAGGGTTGTTCAGTCAATGTTGTCTAGTAAGCTTGTTCTAGAAATATTTATTGCTAGATGAGAGTTCTACTTGTGGTCCTTGCTCATCCTCAATTTATTTTACTTGATAACTTTATTCATCTCACATATAGGAATGCAACTTGAGTTTCACTATCGAATATTAAACATTGCTTATTATATTATTATGTTTTGAATTGTTTGAGCTGATGATTATTTGTGGGGTGACCAGTTTTTACTTTCTTTTTTTTGCCTTTCTATCTCTTATTTCAAGTAAATTTGTTTCATTCTAATATCTTTTGTGTTCCTCTGATTTTCATTTACAAGTTTCGAAGTTTTCAAACAAAGATCACCTAGTATATTTAGAATTTCTTGAGGTGATGCTTATTGAGCATCTTGACAGGTTGTTAGGTTTTTCAGGGTACATTTCTGTATCCAAATTTCTTATACAACCATTTTTTTTAGTTGTTCTGTTTTTCTTTTCACATGTGCAAAATATCTTATCTCTAAAATGTGAATTTAGATACTCAGTTTGTCTTCACCTATGAGTGTTCTTAACCCTTAACACTTTGTGCTATTTTATCCATGTTTTCTTTGTTGTAGTTATCAATAACTAGTTTGCCTTCCATGTCAAGATATTTGAAAGGTTGCTTGTGAAGTATTGAGAAGAAAAACTTAGTGTCTTCAATTCTGTTGGAATATATATTTCTTGAATTTACAAATTGGTTCATGGTACTTGGTGAATGGAGGTTCATACTAACAGCAAGGTATGCGGTGTATGAGTTTTGTTACTGCAATTAAGTGTCTTTCACCATTACTTTCATCTGTTATTTGGCTTCCATTGAGGTGTTGTTGAAGGCTTAGTTTCTGATTGCACCTGCATCATTGGCCAATGGTCAAAGGACATTTCTTGGATTATTTTTTGCTCGCACTATCCTTTATAGCTGTCACTGATTGAAGCAACATTTGGAAGGTATTTATTTTGGCCAATGTATTTTTTTTGGTTTAACTCTTTCACTATTAGTTTGAAAGAGTAGGAAATTATTATTTTACTATAGTTGGTGCCTATGTTTATGATTGGCTTGAAATTATTCCTAAACACCCGCTGTTGGCTTACAATTGTTATCGAACGCTACTCAAGTGCATGAAATTGGCTCCAAATTCCCTTAGATTGCTTGAAATTGCCTCGAAATACCCTTGGATGGCTTGAAATTGCTTTCGAAGATCACCAACTGGCTTGAACTGCACTCCATTGCCTCTATTTGGCTTGAAATTGCTTCCACATAACCGCGATTCACTTGGAATTGCTCACATATGGCATAGGTTGGCTTGAAATTGATCTCAATCACCCACGATTGGCTTGAAATTGTTTTCAAACCCAGTTCAAACCCAACAATCAGCTCAAGGCAAATGTAATCCTAAACCTTTTCCAAGCTTAATTTTGATCTATATATAGTGAGCCTAGGATCCTACTTGGAGGATTTGGATGAATCTTAGTGGATCATTTTTGAAGATGGAAACTCCAAACGAAGGATACCATCTGTTGTCAACTGCTAAACATTAGTTTCTAAAGTGTAATCTTTATCAGAATATAATCAAATTCCAAGTATAGTTCCGTTGATAAAGTCCGGTTCTAAGTTTTGTTGCCATTAAAAATTACATGAAAGTTCTTGAGCTAATGAGCTTGGATTTTTGTTCCAATCTTAATCTGAAAGAGATGATTTTAGATTTTGAATTGATTTGTGTTGTGTTTGGTTGGTAGTCTTTATCTTGAATAGGGATTGGAGCGATCGAAAGAATTTGGAGCTCTAATGGTAAACAATTTTTGTGGGTTTAAGTTTGATTTTGTGATTCAGATTGTCTTTTGTTTGGGGTTGATTGGAAAGTTCGTAACGGATTGTCATTGTTTTGGTTTTTCTTAAGATATTGCTTTACTTGTTTTCTACATCTATTGCCATAGAGCATGACATTGTCTTCTAACTCTGAGTGAATTTTGTTCTTTTGTAAGTTCTCTTCAAAGTTTGCAGCAACTGAAGGAATTTGGAGCTTTGAAAGTGCCCATTTTTTGGACCTCTTGTTAGATATCCTTCAATAGGCAATTGCTCTGGATCACCAGGTATTAGGCATGGGTTTCTTTCACTTTTTTGCAAATTCTATTTTTTTCAAGATATTGCTTGTTTTGTAGGTCCATTGCCATAGAACCTAACTGTGTGTGATCATTGTTCTTGTGTAGTTTTTCTACTAAGATTGGAGCAATTGAAGGAATTTGGAGCTATTAAATTACCAGTTTTCGGTCTTTTGTTCAATCCACTTTAATATGTAATCAAGAAATTGGTCTGGATCGCTGGGGTATTAGGTGTGATTCTTTCTCTTTCTTGCAAATTCTTTGATTTCTATATCTCTTCTTTTTTCTCAATTGGGATAGTTCTTGAAAGTTCACACTGATTACATTTGGACAGCGAGACATGATCTCTGTCCTTGATTTTGAATGATGTGGAATAGGTTGCAGATTTCAAATGATAAGAGGGTGTGAGTTTCTTTTCTTTTCCTTTTGTCCCTTTCTAAGCAATCTGAGCATGATAAGTATGGATTCTCCTCGGTGTTTTGAAATTTCTGTAGATTGCTTTAGCTGCTCAGATTCTGCATGTTGTTTTCAAAGACTGCAAATTATTTTGGCTGCTATGATTGGAAATTATAAGTACGGAATTGTTTTCTTTTCTTTTTGTGCCTGTTTTTAATGAGTTATATGGGCATGATGATATGTATGGATTCTCCATAATATTTTGAAATGTCTGTAGATTGTTGTGGCTGCTCTGGATGAACTTTGTTCTTGACTTTGAATGACATGGAGTAGGAAAATGCAAGCTATAAGTATGGGTTTCTGTGTGATGCTCTATTTTGAAATAAAAGTTTTGTGCAAGAAGGATGAAAATGCTCTGTTAGCACATCAGAAAATTTTCTGCAACCAGAAATGGTAAGGTCCAGAGATGGCAACATCCTAGATCTACTGCCATTAGGTAGACATCATGGTTTTATTTATATCCATAAATAGGGTTGTTCAGTCAATGTTGACTAGTAAACTTTTTCTAGAAATATTTATTGCTAGATGAGAGTTCTACTTGTGGTCCTTGCTCATCCTCAATTTATTTTACTTGATAACTTTATTCATCTCACATATAGGAATGCAACTTGAGTTTCACTATCGAATATTAAACATTGCTTATTATATTATTATGTTTTGAATTGTTTGAGCTGATGATTATTTGTGGGGTGACTAGTTTTTACATTTTTTTTTACCTTTATATCTCTTAAATTTGTTTTATCCTAATATCTTTTTTTCTCCTCTGATCTTCATTTATAGGCTTGGAAATTTTCAAACATGGATCACCTAGTATATTTAGAACTTCTTGAGGTGATGCTTATTGAGCATCCTGACAGGTTGTTAGGTTTCCACGGTACATTCTGTATCCAAATATCTTAGACAACCATTTTTTTAGCTGTTCTATTTTTCTTTTCACATGTGCAAAATATCTTATCTCTAAAATTCCAGTTTAGATATACTCAGTTTGTCTTCATCTATGGCTGTTCTTAACCCTTAACACTTTGTGCTATTTTATCTGTGTTTTCTTTGTTGTAGTTATCAATAACTAGTTTGCCTTCCATGTCAAGATATTTGAAAGGTTGCCTGTGAAGTATCGAGAAGATAAACTTAGTGTCTTCAATTCTATTGGAATATATATTTCTTGAATTTACAAATTGGTTCATGGTACTTGGTGAATGGATGTTCATACTAACAGCAAGGTATGTGGTGTATGAGTTTTGTTACTGCAATTAAGTGTCTTTCACCATTACTTTCATCTGTTATTTGGCTTCCATCGAGGTGTTGTTGAAGGCTTAGTTTCTGATTGCACCTGCAGCACTGGCCAATGGTCAAAGGACATTTCTTGGATTATTTTTTGCTCGCACTATCATTTATAGCTGCCATTGATTGAAGCAACATTTGGAAGGTATTTATCTTGGCCAATGTATTTTTGGTTTAACTCTTTCATTATTAGTTTGAAAGAATAGGAAATTGTTGTTTTACTATAGTCGAGTGCCTATGTTTACAATTGCCTTGAAATTATTCCTAAACACCTGCTGATGGCTTACAATTGTTACCAAATGCTACTCGAGTGCAGGAAATTGGCCCTGAATTCCCTCAAATTGCTTGAAATTGCCTCCAAATACCCTTGGATGGCTTGAAATTGCTTTCGAAGATCACCAACTGGCTTTAACTGCACTCGATTACCTCTATTTGGCTTGAAATTGTTTCCACATGACTGTGATTCACTTGGAATTGCTCACATATGTCATAGGTTGGCTTGAAATTGACCTCGATCACCCATAATTGGCTTGAAATTGCTTTCAAACCCAGTTCAAACCAAATAATTAGCTCCTGGAAAATGTAATCCTAAATCTTTTCCAAGTGTAATTTTGGTCTATATATAGTGAGCTTAGGATCCTACTTGGAGGATTTGGATGAATCTTAGTGGATCATTTTGAAGACGGAAACTCCAAATTGAAAATCCAAACCATTAAGGTTGAATCTTACTGGATGGATCCAAATTGTTGAAGTGAATCCTATTAGGTCAATTCAACCCTAAATCCTCCCCACATAGAATGAGACCTTGAGAAGGTTACCATCTGTTGTCAACCACTAAACATTAGTTTTTGAAGTGTAATCTTTATCAGAATATAATCAAATACCAAGTATAGTTCTGTTGATAAAGTCCGATTCTAAGTTTTGTTGCCATTAAAATTACATGAAATTTCTTGAGCTAGCTGGGTAAACATTTTTGAATCCCATCACAGATCGTATTTGCCACTCTTTGAAACTTAATTTGTGCTGTTGTTCAATTTGTACCAGTTATTAAAAGCTTCCCTATGTGGCTAAGTTTCATTTCATAATGTATTCTGGTTTTATGATGGATGCTGTATGAACTATTTTAGTTAAAATGGTGAAATAATATGTAATTTTGAATGTGAAGACCAATTTTGTTGTTCCTTGGGTTGATCAATAATGATGTATAGCCGATGCAAACATTTGTTGGATCCCATTTTGGATGGCTCCAGAGGTCATATAGAATTCAGATGGATATAATGTAAAGTTATGACAGAAGCTATTTGGTTGCATCATTAATCCTTGAAATATCTCATCATACAGGTTCTTCTGTTTTGCGCAATTCAAGAAGATATCTAGTCTTTAGGCATTAGAGCTATCGAGATGGCAAAAGGCCAGCCCCCTTGAACAGATCTCCATCCAATGAGAGTCCTTTTCATGGTAGCTAGGGAAAATCCACCCCAGGTTTGTCATCTGTGAACTTTTGTTGCTTGGTAATGCTGATTTGTGGTTTTCTGAATTGACTAGATTTGATTATTTTGTGCAGCTGGACAACCACTTCTCTAAACCTTTGAAAGAGTCTGTTTCTCTGTGTTTTTTAAGAAAAATCCCTTCTGAGGTGTCCTTTTATTTTTTAAAAATATTAGTAATTTTCAATCTTACAATAGGCTTCCCCTAGAGTAAGTATGATATTGTCTTCTCTTTCTGAATCAATTACTTATATCTGAAGATGCAATTATCATTTATATTTCAATCCATTTCGCCTGTGGTGATGACTATGATATATGTTCTCATGTGGTCTCTATACTGAAATGGATAGTTGATGGTTGAGCTCTCTGTATTTTTTTTTTATTTAAGTATATTAACTGTTGTAAAATCTATTAATAGAAACACACTTATTTCATGTGTTGGGCAGTTTAGTTTTGTTAAATTCTTCTTTGTAGATGCTTGTGGTATGGATCATCTAGTGAGATAGTCAGATAATTGCCAAGCATGCTCAGATCATGACCTTCCTCTAAAATAAAATTTGTTGTCTAATATTTCTTCAACTCATAACCTTCATGTCTTTTATACATATCATGTTTCCTATTTTAACTTTTGTCACCATACTGATTTCAGAGGCCAAGTGACAAGGAACTTCTCAACCATTGGTTCATTAAGAATGCCCAGAAAAGCACAAGACTTTTGGAGAGAATAAGGTGGTAGATTTCATTCATACTTTAGACAACCTTTTTATGGAGATGTTAGCATTCTTTTCATTCATTTGAGAGTTCTAAATTTTTTTTGATTATTTGCCATAATTAATTGAATCAAAGAATGCCCAAAGCTTCACTTAAGCAAAGAAGGAATAGAAACCCAGGGAAATGGGCAGAAGGCTTTTGAGAATACATCAAGCACTGTGAGAGTGGCCAAAGAATCAAGTGATGGAACACCAAGGTTGAGGTATGCTATGTGATTTTAGTTGTTTTACATCCAATTCTGCAGTCCATTTTCAACCCATCATTAGTGAACACATATCTATGTTGTACCTTGATTCATATGGGCAATATGATGCATGACAAATAGGTCTACTCAGATGGATATTTGAACCTAACTGGTTTTACTAGGCTATACGTGTGTACTTGAGAAGAATGACTGTATCCAAAGTAGGGAGATATGCCCTATGTTGCATATTTTCGGAGTTAGATCCACCTCAGTATGCTTGGCTTGTCATGTTGAACTGAATTTTGAGCAATCCTTACAATTGACTTGTTGTCACAATACAACCTCACAGCTCCTCTTTTAATTCTTAGATCATCCAAAATTATCTTAAGTCACAATAACTCATATTTACTTTTCTATCTTACATCTTGTTCATCTAATTTTTCTTTTCTTTTGTTTTATATCTTTAAATACTCCTTTATTTTTTTTGATATACGATTTTGTGTTTTATTTTCTTTTTTTATTACTTTTTAGGTTTTATCTTTTCTATTTTTTGATTGTTTTTATTTTTTTGTCTAATATCTTATTTTTCTTTATATTCTTGTACTCTTTTATATTTAGGTTTATTTTGTACCATATTTTTTGTTTTATATTTTTTATTTATTTTTCTTCTCTACATCTTGTTCTTCTTCTCTTCCTTTTTATTTATTTTATTTTATATGTTCAAATTCTCATTCTTAATTTCTTTCTTCCTCTACTTCTTAAGTTTTCCTTTTGTATATAATTTTTTGTTTTGTATTTTATGATTATTTTTTTTATATATTTTATTTACTTTTCGATTTTACATCTTGTTCCTCCTCTCTTAATTTTTTTGTTTTTCTATTTTATATCTTTAAATTCTTTTTAATTTTCTTTCAAATATATAATTTTCTGGTTTCTTTTTTTCTTATTTCTATTTTATGATTAACTTTTTGTTTCATCACTTCTCTTAATTTTCTATTTATTTATTTTATATTCTTCTTTTTTCTATATTTTTTTATTTTTTATATCTTTCTCATTTTTTCTCTATTTCTGGTTTGTAGTTAATTTTACATTATATATATTTTTTGTCTCAATATTCTATTTTATATTTCTCTCTTTTTCTCCTATTAATTTTTCTTTTATATTTTTCTTTATGTCTTCTATTTTAAAATTATTTTCTTTATCTTCTTAATTTTTTATTTTATCTTTTATTTTGTCTTCTCATTTTTGTCCAAAACTTTCTAAGTTGTTGTCTTCTAGTTTATATTTAGTTTTATTTTTTATATGTTTTTATCCTAGGTTTCTATTTTATGCTTTTTGTTGTATACTCCTTTTGTTCCCTTAAAATTTGTTTTATATTGAGTGGATATAAAATCCTATCGATCGGATTTTAATCTTAATGCTATCAAGTTTTAAACTATTATCTTTATTTAGGGATTAGTAAAAATGGTATGTAATGCTGTAACGAAATTTACTAGCAAAATTCAGTTTGGCCGAATTCAAAAACACAAACCCTAAACCCTAAACCCTAAAACATAAATCCTAAATCCTAAACTCTAAACCATAAGTCCTAAATCCTAAATCCTAAACTAAACTGAACCAGACTGTTAGTAAATTTTATGATACTATTATAGACCGATTTTTTAATTATCAATTATACTAATTTCTAGATAAATCCAATAGTTTAAAACCTAATAGGATTGAGGTTTAAATCCTATAGACAGGATTTTATATCCACTCATTTTATATGTTCTTTCTCTTCTATTTTGTGGCTTCTTCTTTTCCTAATTTTGTTTTATGATTAACTTTTTGTTTCGTAACTTCTCTTAAATTTTTATTTATCTATTTTATATTCTTCTTATTGTTCTTCTTGTTCTTCTTCAGTTTCTTCTGTATTTTTTATCTTTTATATTTTTTTATTCTCTTCTCAATTTTTTGGTTTATTGTTAAGTATTTATTTTGTATATTTATTGTCTGAATTTTTTGTTATATATTTAATTTTATATTTTTCTCTTATTTTTCTATTAATTTTTATTTTATATTTTTGTTTATATCTTCTATTTTATTCTCTCTTTTTAAATTTTTTTTAATATTTCATTGTCTTTTATTTTATTCTTTTGTTTTTATTATTCTTTCCTCTTTTCTTCTTATTCTTGTTTTAAATTTTCTAAGTTTTGGTCTTCTAGTTTATATTTAATGTTATTATATTTTTTTTCCTAGCTTTTTGTTTTATATGTTTCATTCTTCTTTGCATCTAATTATTGTTTTATATTTTTCTATTCTCACTATATTTATGTATTATTTTGTATTTTCTTACTTCTTGTTCTCTTAATTTTTCTGTTTTAAAAATTTTCTAAACATTTAACACTTAAGATAATAACTCTAAACTATTTTGAATGTTTAAAACTTTACGCTAAACTTTTCTTCTTTAACAATTCACATCACACCTAGCATTATAGATCTCCCAATACTTAATCAGATTTTTAACTCTTTTGCAATTAATACTTAAATTTATGAACTCTTAAAGCTCAAGATTGAATAAAAAAATAGGTCTAAAATTTAAGATGTAGAGGGCAAGTGTTCTAGCTAGGGAGTGTGTCAATTATGGCATTAAACTATTGTTGCTTTTCCTAAATCTTATTTGACGACTAGAGTTTCACTGGAATGGTGAAAGAGCTTACTTCTCTACTTTTCTATGAAGTAATTCAGTTCCTTACAAATCCTAGAATTGCTCTCTATTTGATATGCTACTTCAGCAGCCTTGAAATCCTAATTAGACTCCTAGTGGCCTTAACTCATGACCTGATTCCCATGCTCTGTTTTTAGATATGTTTTTTTGGGTTGTGATGATACTAAAATGTGACTGCTAGTATAGGAGGGTTCTTGCTACAACTATATTCTAAGCCTAATGGTCCCTGATCCGAGCCTATATTCTTCGACAACTATTGGATTTGAGTAGGCCAAATGGAAGGATTTGCTAATTGATTTAATGTTGTCCCTGCTTGCTTGGTATTTCTTTGTTATGCATTTGAATGATATCTAATTACTACTATCCATGTATTTCATTCGCTATCTTCGCTTAAAATGCATAAGTCAAGGAGTGAGAGGCATTTATCATTCCTTGCAGTATGTAGATGTTCACGAAGCACTGCAACCTAGCACAAATTAAAGATGGTATGATAATATTGATAAGAGAAACTTATTGTTCTGAAGTCGAGCCTCAGCTTAGAGAAGATATATTTCTATTAACTTAACTACAATAAGTATTTCAGTTAGTAACTGTCCAACTCAATAGCATATGCCATGTAGAACAAATTAGCACGATTTTTACAGGCCAAAAGTTGGAGTTTTGCATAAGAATTAGATAAGAAATATATACATATATCCACTAAAACATGCTCGCAACTAGTAATATACAAACCTTAGTGAGTTGGTGTTTGACCAACCTAGTACTACACGATGGATATACGAGGCCGATGTTTCTCATGTTTATAGTCAGTATATTTTTTGACCATAAGGCACTTAATTTTGAAACACTGGCCTTTCCAATTGCTGAAAAGAACTTTGGCACCTACAGGGATGATTATTTCAATACTTGTCTAGGTTTTATGTATCAATGGCTAATATATGCACAAGTTAAATCCTGAGAGTTTAGGTAGGGATTTCAAACAAGAAGTTTGGGTGGGTTTAGCATCTAGGTCTTCTATTATACAACTCTTTCACTTACTTTTGTACAACTGTTTCACTTAGCGATTGTCACCTAATTTCAAACATTTCATGTATATTCGCATTATGTTTCTTTTGAATTTTTCAAGTCCATTGTGGATTCTCAAGTAATCTGGAATAGAATCCTGCCTCTTATAGAACCTCAATATGTGGTTCTTTGTAAGTCATGTTTCTAAAAATTGTGAAGTTTCATTACTTCCATGCTTGGATTCTGTTAGTGCTTTAACATATATCAAAATAATGTTGTAGAATCAGTATTAACTGTCAATCTAAAATAGTCTCTCGAATTAAAATCGGTGGTAAACTAGATTCTCTCAACAAAATTTATCAGCAAACTCATTGTCATTAATTTTTTAATTTATTATATTAAAGAACAAAAAATATTCTCATAAATAAATTTAGAAACAAAAATGGAGGGTTTTTTTAATTAGTGGGCAATAAATTCTCATAAATAAATTTGTCTATTGATGCCTTTTTTTTTTATGTTGATCATTACAGGACTCTTGAATCTTCTCTTCCTTATTTTTTTTGTTTGTTATTTGATTTGTTATTTTGTTTGTACGTAATGCAAATTGACTCTTGTTTATTGTTTTAATATTAGTTAATATTAATAGGAATTTTCTTGTTGAGACCCATGAATCAATTGAAACTTCATATTCATACTATAACCACAATGATTTATTTAATAAAGCTCTAAGCTAAACCCAAAGACTTTCTGAGTAAGAATCCTTTGATCATCACTTATTTAATGAATGGATGTAATAATTTAATGAATAGATGTAATAACTCAAAAAAATCTATAGAGTCAACTGTATTTCAGTCAAAATAGGTCTGAAGGAAAAAATCATTTGATTTCTCAAAAATATCTATTTTTTAAAATTTGGTTGTGAAGTCTAAATGGTGGGTATGAATCATAGCTCAAATATTTCTTTTCTTGATTTATCTTATTCTATATATTTCGTGCTCAAGATACTAAAATAAATCAAATAATATCTGATGGGGTAGCATCATCTTGATCAAAGGGTTATAGTATTATGATTGATATTAAGTAACAATTCATTCGGATTGGGTTTAGTGCAAATTAAAATTGCAATGAAAATGATATAAATAGTTAAAAAATTCTAGATCAAATTTAAACTTGATCAAGAGTCAAAAAACCAAAATTGAATCAGAATTTGATTAAAGGGTTAAAAATTCTCAACTCAAATGATGAAAAACACTAAAACAAATCGAAATTCAATCACAAAATTCCAACTCAAACCATTAAAATCCTAAACCGATTCGGACTGGATCCAAGGTCAAAAATCCAAAACTGAATCTGAACCAGAACAATGGTCAGAAAACCCCAAACCAAATCTGAACCAGAATGAAATTCAAAATCACTCGTGCGCGAGGGGACATCAACATCATAACCCCTTTTCTCCTATAATTCATATATATACCCCATCAACATCATAACGACGGAGGCGGAGGAGCTACAGATCTTTGATCAGATTGATTGAGAATAGAGCCAAGGAGGTGATACTCTTTTCCTCTTTGAATTTTGGGCTTGTAGATCCAGGCTTTGTTTGAATTTTTTATTTTTCTGTTGCAATTCGTCTTGTTCATAAACCCATTTCTCCTATAATTCATATATATACCCCATCAGCATCATAACGACGGAGGCGGAGGAGCCGCAGATCTTTGATCGGATTGATTGAGAACAGAGCCAAGGAGGTGATACTCTTTTCTTCTTTGAATTTTGGGCTTGTAGATCCAGGCTTTGTTTGAATTTTTTATGTTTCTGTTGCAATTCATCTTGTTCGGGATTTATCCAAGTTCTTGTAGTTGCTCTTTGGTCTTTTGTTTTCTTTTCTTCTTTTTTTTTACTTTTGATCTAGATATTGGTTTCATTCTTTGTGGTTCTTCTGGACAAGAGCAGTGGGTTTGTTTGGTTATAGGGTGCGATTTGGCATATTAGATCCTTGGATGAAATAATAGGATTTTGTCTTCTCAAAATTGGTTTTATATTCTTTGTTCGGGCCAATGAGCCTGGGTTTCTAACCCTAAATAGTTGGTTTTTGATTTTGGACTGATTTGTTTTGTCATTATGTTTGGTTGATGGTCTTGTTAGGTTTCTTTGGCCAGGGATCAGAGTGAGTGAAGGATTTGGTGCTTTGCTGGCAAATAGGTTTTGATCCTTGTCCGTGGTTAGATTTGATTTTTGTAATTCAAATTTTCTTCTGTCTGGGATTGATTGGAAAGTTCATGGATGGGATTCTTTTTGTTGGTCATTATTCTTCTGATCTTTCTTAAGATATTGTTTTTGTTCTTTGCTGTTAATTCTATAGTTGGTGTAGATGATGGCTTGATTTTGTCTTCTCAGTCTTTGATAGGTGGTCTTCAGTTGCGCCTTTAGCTACTGTTGTTAGATTGATTGGAGGAATTTGGAGCTCTTGTACTAACTAGTTTCCATAAGGTATTTAATCTTGAATTACTAGCCTTTCTAACTGTGTTTGATTGGTGGTCTTGTTTGGCCTCTTGTTAGGGGTTTTAAATTGTTTGGAGGAATTTAAAGCTCCTGTAGTAAGTAGTTTCTGATTTTCTGACCACAAGGCATCTAATTTTGAATTTTTGACCTTTCTAACTGCTGGAAAGAACTTCTGTAGCTATGGGAATTATTATTTTGATGCTTGTCTGGATTTTATTTATTGATGAACTCTCTATATGCAGGCTAAATCCTGGAGAGAATAGGTTTGGATTTCAAACTAGAAGTTCAGGTGCATTCTACTGTTTGTTCTTCCATTATACAACTTTCACTTCCTTAGGGATTGCCACTTAATTTCAAATATTTAATTTAGATACACATTCTATTTTTTCTGCATTTTTTAGGTCCATAGTAGTTCTTAAGTGCTTATACATCAGTCAAGAAGAGGACCTTGAGTCTTATTAAAGTTTCAATTGGTTTTTTGAAAGTCATATCTCTCAAAATGGTCAAGTTGCATTGCTTCCAAATCCTCAATGTCCACTGCCTTGGACTCTCAACAAATTTATGTTCATTAACATCTTTGAACACATTGATTTTCTTGATTGCGTTGATCATGTCTTAAATCTGCCCTTATGCATTGAGGTTTGTATCTTGGCATCACATGCGGCTGAAATTCAAATAAGTAATGCTTTACAAGGGTAGCATTGTGTTGTGGCAAGAGACTTCATCTATTCCTTGGATGGTATTGATGTGATATATGTTGATTGCTGCCATTTTGCCAGCATCCAACCTCCTATATGCTAACTAGTTTTCTATTTGTCTTTGTCAACTCAAGGTTCTTGCACTGTGATTTTTCTTTTTCAAGTGTGGAATATAAAATATCAAAATTGGAAAGAGTTATGGTTGCTTTGTTGTCCATAATCTTTTAAAACTGTGTCAGAATGTTTTGATTGTTTCTACTTTTAATCTATGCCTTTTCAATCTCGTGTTTCTTTCATTTTGTGTCACTAGGTTCACTTGGATTCTACATTGTGCTATCAATGGCAATAGTCTGGAATGACTGTGGATGGGGCAATCTTTGCAAATGGTTTTTGCTGCTTGGTTTTTGTGATAAGCTTCATGGTTTGGTTGATTTCTATTCAGTTCATTTGCAAATTGAGAGCTAGATATTCATCTCCTGGGAGAGGGTCTCTAATCGATTGAGACTCATGGAGAAAACTATACATGATTGATTAAATGTATGCTCGATCCCCTGCTCGTGCATTCTTATCTATTTTTATTTTGTTCTGTCACAATTTGATCTACTTCCGGAATTTGTGATCGATTGAATATTCCTATTCACTGGTGAAGTCTTAAATGTTTTTTACATTAAATTCTATCGAGGTTCAAAACCTAAATATACTCTACCTAGTAATTTGATAATTGATGTAGGACACTCAAAGGAAGTTCAAGAATATCAAAAGAAGCTAATTCAGAAGTCAAGGGGCCATGACAAATGATTTGATTCACTCTTCTATTTAAACTTAGGATTTACCTTACTTAGTACCTTTCTATGTTTAAAATTTTCTTTATTATGATGTCTTAGGTCTTATTCTCGGATTCCACCAACCCAAGACCAATTTTGGACTGAATCTTATTCAGTTTAGGACTTGGGAAGGATGAATCTTTATTTAGGATTTTATTTTCGTAGGTTAACTTATTTAGAACTTCTACCAACCCAATTAATGGGTTTAAACTGAGTTATATTCAGTTTAGGACTTGGGAAGCCTAGAAACTTACTCAAATTGGATTTCTGGTATTTGTATAAATAGGCCTTCAGTCCTATGGACGGGAGACAACTTTATTCTCAATAAAGTTCTACTTTAGTGAATTTTCTCTCTTCCTTGTGGATTCAAGGAGTTCTTAATAGAGGCAACGGTGTTTTTTTCTCGTCTACCCACGCTTGTTGCTACGTCAAGTGGTATCAGAGAGAGGCTCTCCTTGCTTAATGTCTAACGACGACGCAACCAGCAGCAACCCTAGGGACGGTGCTCCTGTGGGTAATCACATCAACCGTGAGTATTTTGATTCGACCATGGAGGCAATCCAAACTCACTTGCAAGGTTGATGCTGAGGTTGGATCAACTTGAAGGCCTGAATCAACCACGTCAACGGATCGATAAAGTGACTCGCGATCCAATTGGTCGAGGAAAGGCTCCGCAAGTGAATCCAAGGGTTTACAAATCCTTGAAAATTCCAGCGATGAAGAAGTTGAAGACATCCTTCACCGACCAGTTTTCTGAGCATGATAGACGTCATGATTTTCGCTTGAAGATTGATCTCCCATCTTTCAATGGCCAACTTCAGATCGAAGATTTTCTCAATTGGCTTGCTGAAGTGGAACGGTTCTTCGACTACATGGAGATTTCAGATTCGAAGAAAGTGAAGCTTGTTGCTTATCGACTCAAGGGGGGTGCATCAGCATGGTGGGAACGCATCCAGTTGGAAAGGACACGCCAAAATAAAGCTCCAATTCGAGCATGGCCACGGATGAAGGCTCTTCTCGAAAAGCAATTCCTTGCCATAGATTATGACCAGGTACTCTTTCAGCAATATAAAAAATTGTCGACAGGGTAATCGCAGTGTGAAGGCATATGCTGAGGAGTTCTATCGCCTATCAGCACGAAATAATCTAATAGAGACTGAATCTCATCAAGTGGCAAGGTTCATCGGTGGGCTACGCACAACCATCCAAGATAGGATTTCTTTACAACCTATTTGGACGGTTAATGAGGCTGTGAGGAGTGCAACTCGTGTGGAGTCCCAATTGGAGCGACCTGTCATCAGAAATCAAGTGGGGAGAACCATTGGTGAGAATTCAAAAGGAGCACAATCTATTCCTAATGGAGGTGCAGCTACACAACCTTCTCGACCTCCCACACAAGTGAGTCTTGAAGCTAGACCTACAAGGCCATCAGGAAATGCCACATCACAGCAAGAACCCAAGTTCAAATCCTGATCTAAAGTGCTATCGTTGTGGAAGATTTGGACATCGTTCTAATGTTTGTCCAGCACGACAACCTGTGAACTTGGCTATTGAAGATAATTTTGTTGCTGACAATTTACATGACTCAAAAGATGATGACCTACTTGTGATCAAGAAAACTATGAAGATGGAATATTCGAGGAGCCTGATGGTGAAAGGTCATCTTTAGTAGTTCGGAATCTGATGTACATCCCAAAGCAAGAGGAAAACCTACAACGTCACAATATCTTTCGCACTCGGTGCACAGTAAATGGCAAGATCTGTGACATGATTATTGATGGAGGAAGCAGTGAAAACATCATCTCCAAGACTATGGTTGACAAGCTTCAATTGAAGAAGAATCACATCCTTCTCCCTACAAGATCGGCGGATTAAAAAGGTTGGTGAAACCAAGGTAACTGAACGGTGTCAAATTTGTTTTTCCATTGGAAAATTCTACAAGGATGAGGTAACCTGTGATGTTGTGGAGATGAATGCATGCCATATTCTTCTTGGCAGACCTTGGCAATTTGATAGAGATTCTACACATCGTGGGTGAGACAATCGCTACATCTTCTTCAAAGATGGAAAGAAAATTATCCTTACCCCCATTGGCGAAGAGCGTCGACCCAAAAGTTTACAAGAGGAGGGTCACTCCTTCCTGATTGTGCAAAATTTTATAAACGAGGCTAAAAAAACATCCCAAATATTTGTTGTGATTAAGAAAGGAATGGAGACAATGCCCACTGAAACTCCAAAAGGCTTGCA
>RXID01021995.1:0-118779 GCA_005019695.1 Trichopus zeylanicus subsp. travancoricus | reverse complement strand
AGACTACATGGAGTGCCAAAGACTATCACTTCTGACCGTGACACAAAATTTCTAAGTCACTTTTGGAAGACATTGTGGAAGCGATTTGATACGTCTCTACAATTTAGTAGTACTTATCATCCACAAACAGATGGACAAACTGAAGTGGTGAATCGATCACTTGTAAACATCATTCGGTGTCTTGCAAGAGACAAACCAAAGCAGTGGGACTATGCCCTCACACAAGCTGAATTTGCTTTCAATAACATGAAGAACAGGTCCACGGGAAAATCGCCATTTGAAATTGTCAATGGAAGAACACCAAAACACCCGCTGGATTTGGTGGTGTTGCCCAAATTACCAGGCACAAGCATAGCTGCAGACAATATGGCGGAGAGAATTATTGAAGTGCATACTGAGGTAAAGACGAAATTAGAAGAATCCAATGCCAAATACAAAATTAAAGCGGACATTCATAAGCGTTCAAAAGAGTTTTAAGAAGGAGATCTGGTGATGGTGCACTTGAGGAAGGAACGGTTTCCAGCTGGAACTTACAACAAACTGAAACAGAAGAAAATTGGGCCACTGAAGATACTAGAAAGATAAACAACAATGCCTATGTCATCGACCTCCCGAAGGATTTGGGGATCTCAAACACTTTTAAATATTCAAGATTTGTTTGACTACTATGCACCTGAGGACTGCACATTACGACAAAGTAACTCGAGGACGAGTTCTTTACAAGAAGGGGACACTGATGTAGGACACTCAAAGGAAGTTCAAGAATATCAAAAGAAGCTAATTCAGAAGTCAAGGGGCCATGACAAATGATTTGATTCACTCTTCTATTTAAACTTAGGATTTACCTTACTTAGTACCTTTCTATGTTTAAAATTCTCTTTATTATGATGTCTTAGGTCTTATTCTCGGATTCCACCAACCCAAGACCAATTTTGGACTGAATCCTATTCAGTTTAGGACTTGGGAAGGATGAATCTTTATTTAGGATTTTATTTTCGTAGGTTAACTTATTTAGAACTTCTACCAACCCAATTAATGGGTTTAAAACTGAGTTATATTCAGTTTAGGACTTGGGAAGCCAGAAACTTACTCAAATTGGATTTCTGGTATTTGTATAAATAGGCCTTCAGTCCTATGGACGGGAGACAACTTTTATTCTCAATAAAGTTCTACTTTAGTGAATTTTCTCTCTTCCTTGTGGATTTAAGGAGTTCTTAACAGAGGCAACGGTATTTTCCTCATCTACCACGCTTGTTGATATGTCAATAATGCAGCTTTGGATAGATTTTGGCCTTTGAACAGATTTGGCCTATGGATCTTGGCATCATTTGAGGCTGAAAATTCTTCTATGTGCTGTGGATTAATGGGTCTCTGTTAAAATGTTTATCTTTTGTTGAGATTATTGGTAATTCACCTTTGTATTATCTAATGCACAGCATAATTCCATCTGAGCTGGCCCCAAACCGAATTCCCAGAGATCTAGAAGTTATGAGTTGTACCTTATAATTTTTGTGGTTCGCTTTGTTTTTTAAATTGACCTGATTGTTTTCCTTCATTAATTGATATTTTTTTCCTTTTTCCTAAATTAGACCAGGCTTTGTTCCCATTACCATGGCTTAGTTTACCATTTATGGAAGTCGTATTTTCCAATTAAAAGCATAAATGGTAGTACAAATCGTTCTTCTCTTGGCTTCATTGTTTTATACCAAAGAGTGCGCAGCTTCTGTTCAAGCTCTTCCGGCAACACAGACCCACTGTCCAAAAAAGAGCGTCCAGGTTCATATTAATGGAGCTGAACTTGTTTGTTGTCATCTTGAACCGTTGCGTTAGCCTAAAGCATGTCTCGCTATTTTTGAACAGTATAGCATTTCGGGCTTGGACTGGACTCCTTCACAGATATAACTATTGAAGAAAGCTTCAAGGAACAATAGAACATCATTTTTCAAGTTAACTCTTTCAAACAATGAAGAACAACTTCTAATCCTTCTATCTTATTCAAAGTCCTATTTATAGTCTTGTTTACATTCACTCACTTGCGTAACTGCGTTCCCCTCTTTCCAACCATGGCGGTGATGATAAGCTGGAGGATGGAGAGCATGAGAACCAAGTTGAGTAATATTCCACTTTTGTTGCTTTCTTTTGCCATATCTTTTTCTTCTTATTCTTGATACTTTATCTTCTTTGATGTGCTTGGAACTCTGGCTCTGCCTATAGGTATAGCACTCATCTTAGATCAAATTTAGGTTTTGGATCAACTTCTTCATTCCACTACTTGTGATTGGGCAAAAAGTTGTCAGACTTGCCTTCACATTTTCTGGATTAGGGTCACTTTGGAGATTTTCATACTATTGATAATTCACATAGGATACTGGGTAGCATTTTTTTGCTAGCCATAGTGTGTGGGTGCATTATTTTGGTTAGAACTTTACTAAGCCTTTATGATTTAATTTTTTTGGGTTGGTTTTAGGTACTCCAAAATTTGAATTTCATTGATGGGTAGGTGACAGTAATGTGAGCCTTTAGAACTAGTTATTTTGGTGACTCTTGAATGGTCAGAAACCTTGACCAATTTCATTGGAACTATAATGAAAATTTTTCTTCGATGAGAAGAGCTTTCACTTTCCTACATAATTTTTTCTCGACGTGAATTTCTATCTGATGGGTAAGACTTCTATGTTGTGTTAGTGTTTGTAATTATTTGGCTTCATCTCTATGAATAATTTATGTTTTTTTTCTATTAGAATGTATCTAACTCCTTCAGCAAACCTATTTCACAACTTATTATGTATTATTGGTTAGTCTCTTGAGTTAGAAACTACATTTTTTTTTCTTTTTTCTGGTTTTCTATTATTCTTTATCAACTCAAGGTTTATGTGCTTTGATTTTTTATTTTGGAAATTACACTCTAGGATTTGAAGTTTGCATCATTTATATCTAAATTGGAAAGAGGTATGGTTGCCTTGTTGCCTAGAATCTTTTGATACTGTCACAAAATATTCAATTTTTGTTCATAGTTCTCAGAGGTATTAAATCAAATATATGTGGAGCAGAAAGGATTCTAGGCTTCTAGATGTTTTCCATATATTGGAAACCACTGTTTTGCAAATAAACCGAAGTATCAGTTATTTTTTTACAAATACTAAAATTGCAGGTTTTGTGCAATTCAACAAAATACTGAAATCATAAATGGCCATTTTAGATTTTAGATCATTGGTTTTGTCTTCTCATTGGATGTGATTGGAGTTCATGGAGCAATGGAGGAGGCATTCTGAGGTACATTATTATGATCTTTTTGGGGGTCTTAACTGATTGTTTCTTAAATCTTTGATTGCTTTCTTGGTGTTTATGAGTTTGGGGTTTCTGTTTGAATCTAAGAAGATATCGGCCGATTATGGGTTTTAGATTGATTTATGCATTGTTGTATTGTCATTATATGCATTGTGTATTTCTTTTTTGGACTTGTTTTGTGGCTTCAAGCGATTGGAGGATTTTGGAGCTCCAAGGACTACAGTATGTTGCCATTTTCTTTATCTTGGATTAAATTGATTTTTCTTAGGCTGTTGAGTTAGGGTTTCAAAACTGAAGCCATAGACAGTCATTTTAGGTTTTAGATGATTGGTTTTGTCTGTCAATACATGCAATTGGAATTCATGAAGAAATGGAGGTGGCACTGAGGTACACATTCTAATATTTTTGGAAGTCTGAACTGATTGTTTCTTAACAACTTTTGATTGTTTCTTTTTCTAAAGTTTTTGAGTTCAGGTTTCTATTTGAATTTGAGACCACAGCAGTTGATTATAGGTTTTTCAAATTGATTTATGTATTCTTGTATTCTTATTGTATGCGGTGGGTATTCTTTTTTGGGTTTGTTTTGTGGCTTCATGTGATTGGAGGAATTTAGAGCTCTAAGGATTGAGGTACATTGTTCTTATCCTTATGTGGATTTAAATTGATTATTTTCTTAGATATGATGTGTTAGGGTTTCAAATACAAAGTCGTAGGGTTTTAGATGGTTGTTATTGCCTTATCATTGCATGCTATTGGAGTTCTCGTAGCGATTGGAGGCATTCTAAGGTACACATTTCTAAACTTTATGGGAGTTTGAATTGATTGTTTCTTAGCATCTTTTGATTTTATTTTTTTTTTGGAGTTTTTGAGTTCAAGTTTCTGTTTGAACTTGAGAACATGGAGGATATACACACTGTCAATCCCTAATCATTATAGGTTTTAGATTGGTTATGTATTGTTATCTTCCCATTGTATCCGATGGGCATTTCTTTTTTGGGTTTTGTTTTGTGGTTTTAAGGGATTGGAGGAATTTGGATCTCTGAGGACTGAGGTACACTATTCTTATCTTATGCGAGTTTAAATTGATTGTTTTGTTAGGGCTAATAAGTTAGGGCTTCAAATTTGAAGCTGTAGACAACCTTTTTAGGTTTTAAATGATTGGTTTTGGCTTGTCATTGCATGCAATTGGAGTTCGTGGAGCAATGGAGGTGGCACAGAGGTACGATTTCTAATCTTTTTTGGAGTCTGAATTGATTGTTTCTTGACAACTTTTGATTGTTCTTTTTTTTTGGAGTTCTTAAGTTCAAGTTTGTGTTTGAATTTGAGACCATGGCAACTGATTATAGGTTTTTCAAATTGATTTCTATATTGTTGTATTCCTATTGTATGTGATGGGTATTCCTTTTTGGGGGTTTGTTTTGTGGCTTTGAGAGATTGGAGGAATTTGAAGCTCCGAGGACTGGGATATGCTGTTCTTATCTTTATGTGGGTTTAAATTGATTGTTTTCTTAGTGTTGATGACTTAGGGTTTCAAATCTGAAGCCGTAAATAGCAATTTTAGGTTTTAGATGATTTGTATTGTCTTGTCATTGCAAGCAATTAGAGTTTGTGGAGCAATGGAGGTGGCATTGAGGTATGCTTTCTAATCTTTTTGACAGTCCGAATTGCTTTTTTAGTACCTTTTGGTTGTTTTTTTTTCTGAATTTTTGAGTTCCAATTTCTGTTTGAACTTGAGAACATAGAAGTTGAGTATAGGTTTTAGATTGATTCCTATATTGTTGTATGCCCATTGTATGTGATGACGGGTATTCCTTTTTAAGGGGTTTGTTTCGTGCCTTTGCGGGATTGAAGGAATTTGACAGTCTAAAGAGTGAGATACATTGTTCTTATCTTTATGTGGGTTTAAATTAATTATTTTCTTACTGCTGGTGAGTTACGATTTCAAATCTGAAGCTGTAGACTGCCATTTTAGGTTTAGATGATTAGTTTTGTCTTGTCATTGCATGCAATTGGAGTTGGTTGAGCAATGGAGGTGGCATTGAGGTATGCTTTTTAATATTTTTGGTAGTCTGAATTGATTGTTTTCTAACAACTTTTGATTTTTTTTTTTTGGAGTTTTTGAGTTCGTTTGAACTTGAGGACATAGAAGTTGACTATAGGTTTTAGATTGATTTTTGTATTGTTGTATTCCATTGTATGTGATGGGTATTCCTTTTCAGGGGGTTTGTTTTGTGGCTTTGTGGGATTGGAGAAATTTGAAGCTTTGAGGACTGAGGTACACTGTTCTTATGTTTATGTTGGTTTAAATTGATTATTTTCTTAGAGCTGATGGATACGATTTCCAACATGAAGTTATTGACAAAAATCTTAGGTTTTAGATGATCAGTATTGTCTTGTCATTGCATGCTATTGGAATTCTTGGAGCGTTTGAAGGAGACATTCTAAGGTATGCTTTTTTTTATTTTTTTAGGAGCCTGAATTAAATTTTCTTAACATTTTTTGTTATTTTTTGGAGTTTTTGAATTTGAACTTGTGTTTTAATTCAAGACAATAACAACCGATTTTAGGTTTTAAATTATTTTTTCTCTTGCTGTATTCTCATTGTATGAGATGCATATTCTATTTTGGGGTTTGTTTTGTGGCTTAGAGTGATTGGAGGAATTTGGAGTTCCGAGAACTGAGGTATGCTGTTCTCATCTCTATGTGGGTTTAAATTGATTATTTTCTTAGAGCCGAGTGTTAGGGTTTTGAATTTGAAGTTGCAGACGGCCATCTTTGGTTTTAAATGATTAGTGTTGTCCTGCCATTGCATGCTATTGGAGTTCCTAGTGCAATACGAGGAGGCATTATGAGGTACACTTTTCTGGTATTTTGGGGAGTCAAAGTTGATATTTTTCTTAACATCTTTTGGTTGTTTTTTTTGGTGTTTTGAATATAGGCTTCTGTTTGAATTTCAGACTGTAACAACATATTATAGGTTTTAGATTGATATTTGTATTATTGTATTGCCATTGTATGCAATGGGTATTACCTATTTGGGTTTTGTTTTGTGACTTCAAGCAATTGGAGGAATTTGGAGCTCTAAGAACCAAGGTACGCTGTTCTTATTTTTATCAGGGTTTAAATCGTTTATTTTGTTGGAGCTAATGGGATAGGGTTTCGAATTTGAACTTGTAGACAACCATCATGGGTATGGTATTGTCATTGGATGCTATTGGAGTTCTTGGAGTGATTGGAGGTGCCATTTTGAGGTGCGCTTTTATGATTAGAATTGATTGTTTCTTGACATCTTTTTTTTGGACTTTTTGAGTTCAGATTTCTGTTTGAATTTTGGTAACATAGCGGTCAATTATAGGTTTTAGATTGATTTATGTATTATTGTACTCTTATTGTGTGTGATGGGCATTCTTTTTTGGATTTTTTTTTTGTGGCTTCAGGCGATTGGAGGAATTTGGATCTCTAAGGGCCGAGGTACGATGTTCTTGTCTTTGTTTGGGTGCTCTATCAGTCCATTGCTAGATTATGGGTTTTAGGTTTTCATATAAATTCTTCTCATCGTTACATTTGATTTGTGTCTTTGTTTGAGTATGTGAGATAACTTAGAGTGATTGGAGAAATTTGGAGATCAAGGTACGCTGTTATGATCTTTATGGGTTCAAATATGATTTCTTGATTGTTTTGCTAGAGCTGATGAGTTAGGGTTTTGTATATGAAGTCATAGACAACCATTTTAGGTTTTAGATGCTTGTTTTGTCTTGTCATTGCATGTGATTGGAATCCTAGAGTAATGGAGAAGGCATTATGAGGTACGTTATTCTGATCCTTTTGGGGGTTTGAATTTATTATTTCTTAAATTCTCTTGATTATTTTCTTGGATTTTATGAGTTGGAATTCTGTTCTAATTTAAAACCATAGTAGGTTTAGCAGCTGATTATGGATTACAGATTATTTTTTGTATTATTGCATTGCATTGTATGTGATCAATTGGAATTCTTCGAGTTTGTTTTGGTTTCCTTGGGCGATTTGAGGAATTCTAAGCTTCGAGGATTGAGGTATGCCATTCTTATTTTTTGTGGATTTAAATTGATTATTTTCTTGGAACCCATATTGGGCTTTTTATTCAATCAAAAAAAAATCCTACATAGCCATTTTTGGTTTTTGGATAAATTTAATCTTTCCACTGCATGTGATCGGGCTTCTTGTTTCAGGTTCATGCGCGGGCTTGGAATGATTGGACAAATTTGGAGTTATGAGGTATGTTATTTCAATCTTTATTTGCCAAGTGATACCAAGTTGGGACAAAGGTATCTTTGCCATCCTATTTGACTCCTCTGGTCTTAGTCTGGTTGTTCTGTCAGTCCATTATCAAGTGGAAGATTTTAGGGTTGTAGGTTGATTTTTTTCTTGTCACAGCTACAATTGCTGTTCTTGTTGGGGTTTGTGTGGTGACTTGGAGTGGTCGAACGAATTTGAAGATCAAGGTATGCTGTTATGATCTTTATGGATACTATTTAACTTCTTGATTGTTTCCTTGGAGTTGATGGGTTAGGGTACTGAATTGTCTTGTAATTGCTTGCAATTGGTGTTCATGTTTCAATTTTTTGCCAAGTTTTGGAGCAATTGAAGGAGTTTAGCATTTCGAGGTACACTATTGTGAAATTTATGCAGGTTTGAGTGGGTTGGTTCTTAACTTTTTTGGATTGTTTTCTTGGAGTTCATGAGTTTTATGTTTCAGTTCAAATTTGAAATGATAACAATTGAATATAGGTTTTCGAATGATTTTTGGTATTGTTGTATTGCCATTGTACACAAGCAATATTTGCTTTTTGGGATCCTGTTGTGGCATCAAGTGACTGGAGGAATTTGGAGCTCTAATGACTGAGGTACGCTATTCTTATCTTTATGTTGGTTCAAATTGATTTAATGTAACTGATTTAATGTTGTCCCTGCTTGCTTGGTAATTCTTTGTTATGCATTTGAATGATATCTAATTACTACTATTCATGTATTTCATTCGCTATCTTCACTTAAAACACATAAGTCATGGAGTGAGAGACATTTATCATTCCTTGCAGCATGTAGATGTTCACGAAGCACTGCAGCCTAGCACAAATTAAAGATGGTATGAAAATATTGATGAGAAACTTATTGTTTTGAAGTCAAGCTTCAGCGTAGAGAAGATGTATTTCTATTAACTTAATTGCAATAAGTATTTCAGTTAGTAATTGTCCAACTTAATAGCATATGCCATGTAGAACAAATTAGCACGATTTTTACAAGCCAAAAGTTGGAGTTTTGCATAAGAACTAGATCAAAAATATATACATATATCCATTGAAACATGCTCGCAACTAGTAATTTGCAAACCTTAGTGAGTTGGTGTTTGACCAACCTAGTACTACACGATGGATATACGAGGCCGATGTTTCTCATGTTTATAGTCAGTATACTTTTTGACCATAAGGCACTTAATTTTGAAACACTAGCCTTTCCAATTGCTGAAAAGAACTTTGGCACCTACAGGGATGATTATTTCAATACTTGTCTAGGTTTTATGTATCAATGGCTAATATATGCGTAGGTTAAATCCTGAGAGTTTAGGTAGGGATTTCAAACAAGAAGTTTGGGTGAGTCTAGCATCTAGGTCTTCTATTATACAACTCTTTCACTTACTTTTGTACAACTGTTTCACTTAGCGATTGCCACCTAATTTCAAACATTTCATGTATATTCCCATTATGTTTCTTTTGCATTTTTCAAGTCCATTGTGGATTCTCAAATAAACAGGAATAGAATCTTGCCTCTTATAGAACCTTAATATGTGGTTCTCTATAAGCCATGTTTCTAAAAATTGTGAAGTTTCATTACTTCCATGCTTGGATGCTATTAGTGCTTTAATATCAAAATAATGTTGTAGAATCAGTATTCACTTCCATTTGAAGTATTTTCCATTTTTTATCTATGTAAAGATGCCAACAAATTTCTTCAAGAGTTATTTATATTTTCAAGTCAGCGATGAACTAGTTGGGTGATCAATATTCAGTGAGTTTTTGTATACTGAGAATTTAGTTCATGTGCTGCAAGAATTAAACTTCAGTATTTTGCTCCTAAGATGATTTGGAGTGTTTTTCAGAAAATAAAGTCTACACTTACTTGCACATGGTGTTCTTCACGAGAAGAGTGAGAGCTCTAATTGTTCTCAGTGAGCCAAAAAATAATGGACACAATCACACAATGACATTTGCTTGTATAATTCTTATTTTTACAAATCAAAAAAAGCAACTCTATCAATTTCAATGCCCTACTACTTTAACTGTCAAAATGATTATATACATTTTCATTTCTCTCCTCCGAAGCTCATGGCATTCGTTTGTTTCTTTGGAGGTCCATTGGAGCATAACATATGTGTGGACAAAGGTAAGGGTTCTTTCTGGATCTCTAATTGTTATTTTCCTTGAGTTATTGTTGATTTTAGATTTCTTTTGATTTTGTCTTCTTAAAAGTTATGATTGGTGTTCTTTCTATGGTTTTGCTGCTAGGATTTGGAGCCATTGGATGGAGTTGGAGCCCTTAGAGTAACTAGTTTGACCTTTTTGTGGCTTTTGCTGAAATCAGCTTTTTCTGTTGCAAATTGTCTTGTTATGGACTGATTGGAGTTTATGTAGGGTTCTACTTTAGTCTCTATACTTTTGCTTCTCTGACCACATTATTTAGGTTAAGATATTGCTTTCATTCCTTGTGTTTCTTCCATATGAGAATAGTGAGTTGATTTGGTTATAGAGGGGCATTTGAGAGATCTGGATCCTTGGATTTTGTCTTCTCAAAATTGGTTTCATATTTGTTTCTTGAGCTAATGAGCTTAGATTTTTGTTCTAATCTTAATCTAAAAGAGGTGATTTTAGATTTTGGATTGATTTGTGTTGTTGTGTTTGGTTGGTAGTCTTTTTCTTAAATAGGGATTGGAGCGATCGAAAGAATTTGGAGCTCCAATGGTAAACCATTTTTGTGGGTTTAAGTTTGATTTTTGTGATTCAGATTGTCTTTTGTCTGGGATTGATTGGAAAGTTCATAAGAGATTGTCATTGTTTTAGTTTTTATTAAGGTATTGCTTTACTTGTTTTCTACGTCCATTTCCATAGAGCATGACATTTTCCTCTAACTGTGAGTGAATTTTGTTCTTTTGTAAGTTTTCTTCAAAGGTTGTAGCAACTGAAGGAATTTGGAGCTTTGAAAGTGCCCATTTTTTGGACCTCTTGTTTGATATCCTCCAATAGGCAATTGCTCTGGATCTCCAGGTATTAGTCATGGGTTTCTTTCACTTTTTTGTGAATTCTTTTTTTTCCAAGATATTGCTTGTTTTGTAGGTCCATTACCATAGAACCTAACTGTGTGTGATCGTTGTTCTTGTGCAGTTTTTCTACTAAGATTGGAGCAATTGAAGGAATTTGGAGCTATTAAATTACCAACTTCCAGTCTCCTGTTCAATCCAGTTTAATGCGTACTCAAGAAATTGGTCTAGATCGCTGGGGTATTAGGTGTGCTTCTTTCTCTTTCTTTCAAATTCTCCGATTTCTATCTCTCTTCTTTTTTCTCAATTGGGATAGTTCTTAAAAGTTCACACTTATTACATTTGGGGAGCGGGACATGATCTCTATTCTGGATTTTGAATGATGTGGAATCGGTTGGAGATTTCAAATGATAAGATGGTGTTAGTTTCTTTTCTTTTCCTTTTGTCCCTTTCTAAGCAATCTGATCATGATAAGTATGGATTCTTCTTGGTGTTTTGAAATTGCTATAGATTGCTTTGGCTGTTTAGATTCTTTATGTTGTTTTCAAAGACTACAAATTATTTTGGCTGCTATGATTGGAAATTATAAGTATAGAATTGTTTTCTTTTCTTTTGTGCCTGTTTTTAATGAGTAATATAGGCATGACGATAAGTATGGATTCTCCATAATATTTTGAAATGTCTGTAGATTGCTGTGACTGCTCTGGAAGAACTTTGTTCTTGACTTTAATGACATGGAGTAGGAAAATGCAAGCAATAAGTATGGGCTTGTGTGTGATGCTCTATTTTGAAATAAAAGTGATGTAGCGGGAAGAGGGGGCACGAGGGGTCGGAGAAAGAGCACCGTCTTCTCTTGATGCAGGGGGAGAAAGCACGAGAGATAGGGAGAAGATCATCGTCTTCACTTGATGCAGCGGGAGGAAGGCATGAGGAATAAGGAAAAGATCACCGTCTTCTCGCAATGATAGATCCGCTTGATGTAACCGGAGGGGGCACAAGGGATAGGAAGAAGATCACCGTCTTCTCACCACGATAGATCCTTGAATCCACAAGGAAGATAAAAAGAGAACAAACCCAAAATAAGATAATATTATTGATAGAAAAGTCTTCCTTTTTTTTTTGTTACAACCTTGGGCTGTATATATAGCCCTCTAATAAACTTAAAGTCCTACTTGGTGTAGACTAAAAATAGGACTTAGACTCTACTGAGAATTCTACTTAACATATCTTAAATAAAGATATATAAATCCTATTCCTTATTGGGCTAGGACTATTATTGACTTGGACTGATAAATAAATCCTAATTCTGATCAACATAAAGTCCGAATTATCCAAAATAGTAAATAAGAGACTTGTAGGAATCGATCTCAGCTTTCCAACGGATAGTTATTTGCTGAATTTGGATCAATACTTTAGGAGATATGACCTTTGTACTGTAGCTGTACGAATCTTGACGGATCCTAATTGGAGTTGGAATTCAACTTGGACTGGATCTCTAATTTTATTGTAAAAAAAGATGTAGCTGTCTTACATCAAAAAGTTTTGTGCAAGAAGGATGAAAGTGCTCTGTTAGCACATCAGAAAATTTTCTGCAACTAGAAATGGTAAGGTCCAGAGAGGGCAACATCCTAGATCTACTGCCATTAGGTAGACATCATGGTTTTATTTATATCCGTAAATAGGGTTGTTTAGTCAATGTTGGCTAGTAAGCTTGTTCTAGCAATATTTATTTCTAGATGAGAGTTCTACTTGTGGTCATTGCTCATCCTCAATTTGTTTTACTCGATAACTTTATTCATCTCACATATAGGACATGCAACTTTAGTTTCACTATTGAATATTAAACCTTGCTTATTATATATTATTATGTTTTGAATTGTTTCAGTTGATGATTATTTGTGGGGCGACCAGTTTTTATATTTTTTTTACCTTTCGATCTCTTATTTCAAGTAAATTTGTTTTATCCTAATATCTTTTGTGCTCCTCTGATCTTCATTTACAGGCTTGAAAGTTTTCAAACACGGATCACCTAGTATATTTAGAACTTCTTGAGGTGATGCTTATTGAGCATCTTGACAGGTTGTTAGGTTTTTCATAGTACATTTCTGTATCCAAATTTCTTAGACAACCATTTTTTTAGTTGTTCTGTTTTTCTTTTCACATGTGCAAAATATCTTATCTCTAAAATGCCAGTTCAGATACACTCAGTTTGTCTTCATCTATGAGTGTTCTTAACCCTTAACACTTTGTGCTATTTTATCCATGTTTTCTTTGTTGTATTTATCAATAACTAGTTTGTCTTCCATGTTAAGATATTTGAAAGGTTGCCTCTGAAGTACTGAGAAGATAAACTTAGTGTCTTCAATTCTGTTGGAATATATATTTCTTGAATTTACAAATTGGTTCATGGTACTTGGTGAATGGAGGTTCATACTAAGAGCAAGGTATGTGCTGTATGGGTTTTGTTACTGCAATTAAGTGTCTTTCACCATTACTTTCATATGTTATTTGGCTTCCATCAAGGTATTGTTGAAGGCTTTGTTTCTGATTGCACCTGCAGCACTGGCCAATGGTCAAAGGACATTTCTTGGATTATTTTTTGCTCGCACTATCCTTTATAGCTGCCACTGATTGAAGCAACATTTGGAAGATACTTATCTTGGCCAATGTTTTTTTTTTTTTGTTTAACTCTATCATTATTAGTTTGAAAGAATAGGAAATTGTTGTTTTACTATAGTCGAGTGCCTATGTTAATGATTGGCTTGAAATTATTCCTAAACACCCGCTGATGGCTTACAATTGTTACCGAATGCTACTCGAGTGCATGAAATTGGCTCTGAATTCCCTCAGATTGCTTGAAATTGCCTCCAAATACCATTGGATGGCATGAAATTACTTTCGAAGATCACCAACTGGCTTGAATTGCACTCCACTGCCTCTATTTGGCTTTAAATTGCTTCCACATGCCCACGATTCACTTGGAAATGCTCACATATGCCATAGGTTGGCTTGAAATTGCTTTCGAACCCAGTTCAAACTCAATAATCAGCTCAAGGCAAATGTAATCCTAAACCTTTTCCAAGCTTAATTTTGTTCTATATATAGTGAGCCTAGAATCCTACTTGGAGGATTTGGATGAATCTTAGTGGATCATTTTTGAAGATGGAAACTCCAAATGAAGATTACCATTTGTTGTCAACCACTAAACATTAGTTTCTGAAGTGTAATCTTTATCAGAATATAATCAAATACCAAGTATAGTTCTATTGATAAAGTCCAGTTCTAAGTTTTGTTGCCATTAAAATTACATGAAATTTCTTGAGCTAGCTGGGTAAACATTTTTGAATCCCATGGTGGATCATATTTGCCACTCTTTGAAACTTAATTTGTGCTGCTGTTCAATCTGTACCAGTTATAAAAAGCTTCCCTATGTGGCTAAGTTTCATTTCATAATGTATTCTGGTTTTATGATGGATGTTGTATGAACTATTTTAGTTAAAATGGTGAAATAATATGTAATTTTGAATGTGAAGACCAATTTTGTTGTTCCTTGGGTTGATCAATAATGATGTATAGCCGATGCAAACATTTGTTGGATCCCATTTTGGATGGCTCCAGAGGTCATATAGAATTCAGATGGATACAATGTAAAGTTATGACAGAAGCTATTTGGTTGCATCATTAATCCTTGAAATATCTCATCATACAGGTTCTTCTGTTTTGCCAAATTCAAGAAGATATCTAGTCTTTAGGCATTAGAGCTATCGAGATGGCAAAAGGCCAGCCCCCTTGAACAGATCTCCATCCAATGAGAGTCCTTTTCATGGTAGCTAGGGAAAATCCACCCCAGGTTTGTCATCTATGGAACTTTTGTTGCTTGGTAATGCTGATTTGTGGTTTTCTGAATTGACTAGATTTGATTATTTTGTGCAGCTGGACAACCACTTCTCTAAACCTTTGAAGGAGTCTGTTTCTCTGTGTTTTTTAAGAAAAATACCTTCTAAGGTGTCCTTTTATTTCTTAAAAATATTAGTAATTTTCAATCTTACAATAGGCTTCCCCTAGAGTAAGAATGACATTGTCTTCTCTTTCTGAATCAATTACTTCTATCTGAAGATGCAATTATCATTTATATTTCAATCCATTTCGCCGGTGGTGATGGCTAGAACAAGACACACATTTGAATTTGAGGCTCTCCAAACAATGTGCTGTTGAGTGCAGACAAGACAGAAAAGATAGAACAGGAAGAGGAGATACCTCTTCACTCATTTCTATTGCAAAGCAAGAGCCTATCTGTGACACAGACTCGGCTAAATTTCATAGGAGGCCAGGTAGGTCTATGAAGGGCCGTAAAAATATTTTAGGAAAACTGAAAGCTTCAAAGAAGAGAGTACCATGTGTGGCTAATGGTAAGAAGCAAGAATTTGAAGATGCTTACAATACAAAGCTCTTGGATTGGCTTTCTGCAAGTTATCTTCATTTGAGTCCTAAGAGAGAGCCAAGTGAATCACATAAACCTCCAACAAGCTCTATGATTGTTAAAAGAAGGTTGTCACATGGATCTGAACAACATGCACATGCGAAGCTTAGGCTATTTACTTCATCCATAGAAAAAAGAAGAAATTGTTTTGTGGTGTTCAAACAAAAAGATGTAATAGATGGAGCTGGAAAATAATATAATTTTTCACACGGTTCAATTACAGTGGAAGAGCCTATTGATGCAATCACAGGAACTATGAGTCAGCAGAGCAGTTTGATGAATCTGGAAACATTACCAAAGAAAATGAATCTGAAAAATAAGAGAGAGAGATTCAGCTCTTTCTTGCTGTGAAAACCGGAAACTTGCATGTTCTTATGACACAAAGCTTTTAGACTGGCTCTTCTATAGAGATAACTGCAAGTGGAAAAGAGTCTCATCCATTGCCAGAAAGAAGCAGAGACTTACGCTTGTGATCCAAATAGGTTAGCTTTCCTTTCACATGCAAAGAACTACACTAGTGGTAAGAATAAGCCAACTGAATCTCAATTGCCTATATCAGATCAAATCGAATTTCCGGAAAATGTTTCATGCGGAATGGCACAAGTGGTTCATACACTACTGGATTTGTCTATTAAGTATGCGGAAGACAGCAAGCAACCAGAAGTCTGTGGACGGGACAAGGGAAGGAATGACCCAAAGCAAAACTCTTCATCCGAGCTATCAGAAATTGATAATGAAGAGAACATGAAGGATCCAGTGAGGAAGGACGCCGAAGAACCAACTTACATCCAGGAAGGTAGAGAGAGTCGAGGAACGATCGTTGGGAAGACTTACGGAGTGGCAAGAAGATTCGGGATGATCATCATCGAGATTCGAAGTAGGTTGAGTTATTTTCATCCGTTCTCTCTTTGCCTCTATTCCTGAAATAAGTTCATGTTGAATAATCGATAAACTTAGTGACCCTCATAATATTTAGGAGGATGATGATAACTTAGATCTAAGCAAAACTGAGTAGAGATTAGATATATCTAATTTTTGAAGTGTTATATCGATCTATAGCATGTTTTGAGAATAGAAAGATTAGATGATTAGATTTGCAAAATCCCCATCTTCCTCTCCGATCAGCGTCCGCTGCTCTCCGGCAACCGGCAGCGGGCGGCGTGCGTGGCGTAGTACGTCGGCGTGCGGTGCGGCGGCATGCGATGCGGCGGCGTGCGATGCCGCTACGCACAGGCATCATGCACAGGCAGCATGAGACCCGGCGGTAGCACGGCTCCAGCACGGGACCCGACGCCAGTGGTACGGCGTCTGGAGCGGCCGGTGGCGTGCGCACGACTGCGTGGGCCGGAGGCTGTGGCTTGGTGGCAGCCATGGCCCAGCGGAGACGGCGGCGTGGCAGCGTGGCGGTGTGGTGGCCTGGCGGCGACGGCGACAATAGATTTAGGTTTAGGGTTAGAGGGGAAGAAGGAGATTGGTTTTGGTTTTGGTTTAATTTAAAGTTGGTTTTGGTTTGGATTTAGTTTAAAATTGGCTTTGGTTTTGGTTTAGTTTAAAGTTGATTTTGGTTTAGGTTTGGTTCAGAATCGGTTTTGGTTTAGATTTTAATTTTTGGAATTGGTTTGAGTCAAGCTTGGGGTTAATCGAACTAATGATAAAGTGAATGGTTTAGATCAAGCTAAGTAATTTGAATTCATGATTTGGTTCATTGAAATGAGTCTGATTATTACGAATTGAAATTGAAATTGATTGAAGATTAGATTGGAGGATTGAGTAAGATTGATTAAATTGATTGATAAATTGATTTGGGTTTGGGATAATTGATTTATGATTGTGTTGAAATTTGATTGGGATACTTAAATCTCATTAAGGATGAATTTGTAAGATGGAATCAAATTATGATTTGTTTGGAAATCGACTGGATTGGTTATGACTTAGAAACTTGAAGGAACAATCTGTGAATCAAATTGTATTGGGGACTTTTGTGAAAAATATACTGTAAGGATTAAATTTGGAATTATTAAGGACTTGGGTGATAAATTGCTAGATCAATGGTTGTTGATGATAATCTAATAATTTTGAGGTTCATAATATAGAATGGACGGAAATCATTTATCTTGATGACGGAGTTGTAATTTAGAATAATATAGGGGCTAAATTGCATATATACATTTGAACAGTCGTAACGTTCTCATCTGAGATCCGATTATGATGGTCTAGGAGTTGGACTTGGCTTTTCCTGCTGATTCTATTAGTGGTCTCAAATCCTTCCTTTGACGATGTCTTCTAGCTGGATAGTCTGATTTGTGATCGAGTTGACTCATTTCTATCGCTTGGTAATCTTGACTCGATATTTATTGTGGCTGAGCCTTTGGTATCTTGAGGGACGTATGCAGTGGGACTCTATTTGACTGGTACCAGTCGGCGATTCCCTACTTCGATATGGGATTAGCAAGACTGTCAGACGTGACAGTAGTCGGTCTCCTGAGTTGTAGGGGACGTGATCCGTTGTGTGACTAGACAGAATCACCACTCCATCAATAGTTGGGAGTGCAGCATGGTATGACTCTACTTGGTAGGGGGTTTAACCACACCCATATACTGATTTATATGTAGATTGGTTCGACTCTACTTGGTGGGGGGTGCGACCATCTCCGTAATATTTGTAGGGGAGTCCATAGTCACTGTCCCTAACCATTGCCTATCGTGGATGTGATATCTTTGTTGATTCATTCCTTGCTGTGGATGTTGGTTAATCTAATCATCATTGTCGTTGTATTATTTTTTATGCTACTGTGTTAATTTTATTATTGTTTCCTAAATATTGATCTTTGCTACTGTTTGGAGGAGGTAACTCCCTACTAAGCATTCTTGGCTCACTCTTTGATTGTTCCTATCCACAGGAGAGTAGCAACTAAACACAGGTGACTACAGTAGTAGAGAGTACGTGCGCGACTACACTTGGAGCTGATTTATTTACATGTTATTTTATTTTTATGTATGTGAATACTTTTGAGGACTTGAGTATTTCTAGTTAGACCACTTTTTGTTATGTTATCTGAATTATATTCGTATCGAAGAAATAAATTTTAATTCTATGTATTATGTAAACCTTTTATATGTATGTTGCCATTTGTGTTGTGGTTCGATCGGACACGACAGGGGTGTTACAGTAATTAATAACTGAAATTATACAAGTATGAAGTTCAAGGAGAAGGATCATCTTGTTTTGTGGGGTTATACAAACATGCAAACATCAATCTGGTGGAACTGTAAATACAGGGAAGTATATGGTGCTAGTCTCTCCCTGATGAAGCGTCGAACAAATAATTTTCTGTATGGTGTCCATAAGCCAACTTATATGTGTAGAAAGAAATGGAAGCTTTTCTATGGTATGACTGAATTTTCTTTTTCTTTTTTGCCTGCAATAACATGGCTTTCTTTCTGGGGCTTTGCTTGGATTGTAGAAATATTTTCAAGCATTTTGGGCCTAGAGGGTAGAACTCCCTCTATGTTATTCCAAGAATATTCCATTTAAAATGGAACATCCCGACTTAAAAAAAAATTATTCTAGTAATAGCCTATCATGCTCGAACTCAAAACTCAAAACCTATAAGCTTGGATTGTAATAACGTTGCACACTTATAAAAACAAAATTCCATAAGTATGCAATACCACAATCTTAAATTTGTACAAGTTATTAACTCAAAAAAAAAATCTTAACTATATGATTATACATATTTAAATTATCTTACATTTACACTCATATGTACAAAAAGATAATCAAACTTAATCTGCATTTTTGTATTAAGAAATAACTTAACTGATATTCAAGAATTTATATATAATAACTAAATCTACAAGAGAATTAATGATTGCATATTTAGTGAACATGTTAAAAATAAAATACAATATTTAAAAACTCATTTATAACTAAACTAAATCATGTCAAAAAGTATCCAGAATACAAATCATACGAATATATATTTAAAGTCAATAAATAATACACGTAAGACTTTAAAATAATTATATTTCTCAAATGAATCACAAAACAAGATAAAATTATTAAGACTTGTGTTTTCTAAATAAGTAATGGGCACACACATATGATGAATGACCCAAATTATAAATAAGTTGGCATATTTAAAATTAGTAACTTATTCACGAAAAAATGATGTCCTAAAATGGATCATGACATGATGTCCCAAAAAGGACTATGGTATGAATATACTGCTACTTTGATGTCCGCTAGTGGTAACGAAATCAATTTCTGATGATTACAAACATGTTGATATGACCATTACTTAACCCTCGATAGTAAAGTCATGGCACGAATCACGATGAAGATAATACAGTCAAAATTAGTAAGATATGAAAAATTACAAAATATTCACAAGGTTGAAATTTTTGTCACAAATACATGCATGATTTTCTTTTATAAGTCAATTTTAAATAAATACAAGTATTTGTCAAAATCTAATAAATATCACATAAATTCACATGTATGATTTTTAATGTTTTCAAATCACATAAATATATATACATCAAAAACCACGGTATAATTATAACTTCATATCAAGAGTATATCAAGAAATTATTTTAACAAATATAATACTTAAAAACTAATAAAATCATTAGAAGGTATGAAATTCACAAATTAAATGTCGCTTGCCTTACAAAATCATGAGAACAAAAACAAACATATGAAGGTTCAAATCACGTCCGGACCTAAAGGTATGAAATCAACTAACTTATAATCCAGAGTCATATAAATACTTTTTAAATAAAATAGACTCGACTCTAAATCTCACAATTCACATTGACATTAATTTAATACATACTAAAAGTATTACTCAAAATCTAGTTGAAAATACGTATTCCAAAAAGATTATTAAAATTTCACGTCCAACACATAAACCAACTATAGTAATTCCAAAATCAAAACTTATAATATACATATACTTGATGTCAAGATTAATGAGCATATATTATAATAAATTTAATTTGGTCCTATGTACAATGTCACGATATTTTTATGATTGAAACTCTTAATATGTATAATCAATCTTCAAATTATGTACATGAGCTTCTACAATTACAAAATAAAATATTAACTTAGATAGAAATATGACATAATAATCTCTCGATGTTATTAATAATAATCCTAATTGTTCTTGAAAATCATGATTTCAATATATCACATGAATTATGTTAAATTCTAAGCATCAAGATAGTCCCCAAAGATTCACTCACAAAATTCAGTTTAATTTTAAAATAGAAATAGCCCTCATAAGACCATGATAGGACAAAGAGAATCTAAATCCTAGGATTAGATAGGTTAGTTCATAAGGATTTCCAAAAATAAAGTAATGATTGAGATAAGAATATGACCAACATCAAGATTTAAAATGCAAATACATAAAGAATATAAAATAAGATTTGATTGAGAGGAAAAAATAAAAATAATATTTATTTAGAGAGTCCTAAGCTTTACTAATACAAGGAATTCAAAGTCTTTGTTTCTCATGCATTATCGAGATCACCATCACTGGGCTTCATGTTGCCAAACCCTAATTACATTTGTTGCAACTTTGTGTTTTTACCTCTCGAGAGCCACCATCACTATTTTTAAAAAGAACAAATAATTTGCAACAGATGAAGGAAATAAAAACCATAGATTTAGAGTTTTTTTAATGACTATTTATAAAAAACTTCTCGAACTAAAAAATGTATAACTAGGTTCCTTTCATTTTCTTCTAGATTTTTACATAGCCAGTTGTATAAATTAATTACTACAAGGATAAAAATGCCCTTGGATTAAAATATAAGGCATCGTTTGGTTCAGGATTAAAATTAGGATCAAAATCAAGACTAGTAAATCATTTTTATAAATAAATATTTTTTATCAAAATTAATTCTACAATAATTTAAAGTTTGAAACATTATTTAATTTTTTATAATAATTTAATTTAATAATAGTGTAAAATAAATAATATTAATTTTCTAAGAAAAAATAATTTAAAAAATACTGATATAATTTTGATTCTAAATAGGCATCATGTTAGCAAATAGGCATTATGAAATTTCTCAATTATAGGGGTTAAAATGTAAAAAATCCTAATGATTCCCCATCTGATATGACGAGACGAGACGTGACCAGACGATAAAGATCATGTCACGAGTCAAAATGCTACATGATAAATCGGATGACTCGCCCGACTCTCCCGACTGGGCTGGACCCATTCACCGAGCCCCGCTTCTGGCGTCAATTTCCGTGAAACGACGGAAACAACAATACAAACCAACCCTAAACAACCACCTCCACCATCTCCCCCTCTTTTTATACCTCAGCCCGCATTTTTCCTTTTTACTACTCGACTCTCTCATCTCCGAGATGATCTCCGCTGCCGCCAATGGCACCAAGGTCCCTTCCTCTGGCCACCTCGCCTCCATCTACAGCGAGGTCCAGACCAGCCACCTCAACCACCCCCTCTCCCTCCCTTCCGTCCTCAAGGGTTCCTTCAAGGTCCTCGACGACCCCCGCCAGCTCTGCCGCCGGTAACCCAGGTGCGCCTCCTCATTTCAGATCCACTTTTCTTTCTCTTTGCCGAAACAGATCTAAGAGGGGCGCGTAATGTGGCAGATGAGATCAAGCAGTTATTCCCCAATCTGTTCGGGTAGCCATCGGCCGTGCTGGGCCCGATCGGATCTTCTCCGTTTGAGATGAACAAGACTCTCAAGATCGGCGTCGTGCTCTCCAGTGGCCAGGCTCCCGGTGGACACAACATTATCGCGGGCATTTTCGATGGGTTTTCTATTTTGATCCTTTTTTTAATGATCTGATCTGAGTGCGGTAGTAGGGTTTTTTGATTTCTTGTTCTTAGGTTGGTTCAAGATTTCCTGTAGTTAAGTTTTCTGTTCTAATTCTTCTTTTAATGATCTGATCTGAGTAGGGTTTTTTGATTTCTTGTTCTTGGGTTGGTTCTAGATTGCCTGCAGTTATCTCTGCCATTTTCGATGCATTTTCTGTTATGGTCCTTCTTTTAAAAATATTATGTGAGTGCAGTAGTAGGGTTTTTTGATTTCTTATTCTTGGCGTTGGTTCTAGATTACTTGCAATTATCTCTGGCATTTTTGGTGGGTTTTCTGTTCTGATCCTTCTTTTAAAGATCTAATGTGAGTTTTGGTGGTAGGGTTTCTGATTTCTTGTTCTTGGGTTGGTTTTAGATTACTTGCAGGATTGGGCCAAGGGAAGCACCTTGTATGGGTTCAAGGGAGGTCCGACTGGGATTATGAAGTGCAACTATGTGGAGTTGACCCCGAGTTCATCTATCCTTATAGGAACTAGGTACTCCTCCATGGTTATTTCAAAGGAATTTTAGTATTGTTAAAAATATGTTACTCATTGCTAGCACTCACTTATTTTTTGATATTAGATGATGTTTTGTTCACAGTTTTTTTTACACATAAATCAAATATATCATCCTTTGTGAAATGTAAGATGGGTTGTCTACTTTCTTAACAATGTTATATGCTCATACCAATCAGTAGGTGCTATCCTTGTCGGTTATTTCATACCTTACTACTATTCTCTACAACATTCCATTGTGTAGCCATTTATTTTGCCTAATTTCCTCTGCTATTTTGTATTTAAATTTTTTGATAATGAGTTGACTTTGTAGCAGGGATGATTTCAACAATTTATCATTTGTTATAATATGCTTACAAAGTTCTATTTCTGATACGTGCAAGTTTTATATTAATAGGGCGGGTTTGACATGATCTGCAGTGGAAGAGATAAGATTGAGACTCCTGAGCAGGTTCTCTTTGTTACTTAAATTCAGTAACACATGTTGTATCCACCAAACAGATAATTTCTTTTCATTTATCTTAGATGCAGATTGCTAATGGCTTTTTCTTGAAAACAGTTTAAGCAAGCTGAAGAGACTGCTTTAAAATTAAATTTAGATGGACTTGTTGTTATTGGTGGGGATGATTCAAACACTAATGCATGTCTTCTTACTGAGAACTTCAGATAATATAATTCTCTCAGTATCATGGGATTTTTGTTGTTGTTGGATTTATAACTATTCAACAAATTAGGTTTATTGTGATTTTCCCCTTCTGTTGTTCTTGAAGTATGAATTCTTATGCTTATGCTCCTTCATTGAATAAGTAGGCAGAAAAATATGAAAACTCGAGTAATTGGGTGTCCAAAGACTATTGATGGAGATTAGAAATGCAAGGAGGTCCCGGCAAGTTTTGGATTTGACACAGCATGCAAGGTAAATTTGAGTTGATTATCTCCTAATTGTGCCTGTAGTTATCTTGTTTCTTCTACTATCACAAACTGTAACATTATGACCTTTTTCATGCAATTTTGAAGCAACATTTGGAAGGTTTTTATCTTGGCCAATGTATTTTTTTGGTTTAACTCTTTCATTATTAGTTTGAAAGAATAGGACATTATTGTTTTACTATAGTCGAGTGCCTATATCTACGATTGGCTTGAAATTATTCCTAAACACCCGCTGATGGCTTACAATTGTTACCGAACACTACTCGAGTGCAGGAAATTGGCTCTGAATTCCCTTAGATTGCTTGAAATTGCCTCCAAATACCCATGGATGGCTTTAACTGGCTTTCGAAGATCACCAATTGGCTTGAACTGCACTCAATTGCCTCTATTTGGCTTGAAATTGCTTCCACATGCCCACAATTCACTTGGAATTGCTCACATATGCCATAGGTTGGCATGAAATTGATCTCAATCACCCACAATTGGCTTGAAATTGCTTTCGAACCCAGTTCAAACCCAATAATCAGCTCAAGGCAAATGTAATCCTAAACTTTTTCCAAGCTTAATTTTGGTATATATATAGTGAGCTTAGGATCCTACTTGGAGGATTTGGATGAATCTTAGTGGATCATTTTTTAAGATGGAAACTCCAAATTGAAAATCCAAACCACTCAGGCTGAATCTTACTGGATGGATCCAAATTGTTGAAGTGAATATTATCAGGTCAATTCAACCCTAAATCCTTCCCACATAGAATGAGACCGAGAAGGTTACCATCTATTGCCAACCACTAAACATTAGTTTCTGAAGTGCAATCTTTGTTAGAATATAATCAAATACCAAGTATAGTTATGTTGATAAAGTCCGGTTCTAAGTTTTGTTGCCATTAAAATTACATGAAATTTCTTGAGCTAGCTAGGTAAACATTTTTGAATCCCATCATGGATCGTATTTGCCACTCTTTGAAACTTAATTTGCCCTGCTGTTCAATCTGTACCAGTTATAAAAGATTCCCTATGTGGGTAAGTTTCATTTCATAATGTATTCTGGTTTTATGATGAATGCTATATGAACTATTTTAGTTAAAATGGTGAAATAATATTTAATTTTGAATGTGAAGACCAATTGTGTTGTTCCTTGGGTTGATCAATAATGATGTATAGCCGATGTAGACATTTGTTGGAACCCCATTTTGGATGGCTCCAGAGGTCATTTAGAATTCAAATGGATACAATGAAAAGTTATGACCGAAGCTGTTTGGTTGCATCATTAATCCTTGAAATATCTCATCATACAGGTTCTTCTATTTTGCGCAATTCAGGAAGATATCTAGCCTTTAGGCATTAGAGCTATTGAGATGGCAAAAGGCCAGCCCCCTTGAGCAGATCTCCATCCAATGAGATTTCTTTTCATGGTAGCTAGGGAAAATCCACCCTAGGTTTGTCATCTGTGCAACTTTTGTTGCTTGGTAATGCTGGTTTGTGGTTTTCTGAATTGACTAGATTTGATTATTTTGTACAACTAGATGACCACTTCTCTAAACCTTTGAAAGAGTCTGTTTCTCTGTGTTTTTTAAGAAAAATCCCTTCTACGGTGTCCTTTTATTTCTTAATATTAGTAATTTTCAATCTTACAATAGGCTTCCCTAGAGTAAGTATGACATTGTCTTCTCTTTCTGAATCAATTACTTCTATCTAAAGATGCAATTATCATTTATATTTCAATCCATTTCGCCTATGGTGATAACTATGATATATGTTATCGTGTGGTCTCTATACTGAAATGGATAGTTGATGGTTGAGCTCTTTGTATTTTTTTTATTTAAGTATATTAACTATTGTAAAATCTATTAATAGAAACACACCTATTTCATGTGTTGGGCAGTTTAGTTTGTTAAATTCTTCTTTATAGATACTTCTAATATGGATCATCTAGTGAGATAGTCAGATAATTGCCAAGCATGCTCAGATCATGACCTTCCACTAAAATAAAATTTGTTGTCTAATATTTCTTCAGCTCATAACCTTCATGTCTTTTATACATATCATGTTTCCTATTTTAACTTTTGTCAACATACTGATTTCAGAGGCCAAGAGACAAGGAACTTCTCAACTATTGGTTCATTAAGAATGCCCAGAAAAGCAGAAGACTTTTGGAGAGAATAAGGTGGTAGATTTCATTCATACTTTAGACAACCTTTTTATGGAGATGTTAGCATTCTTTTCATTCATTTGAGAGTTCTAAATTTTTTCTGATTATTTGCCATAATTAATTGAATCAGAGAATGCCCAATGCTTCACTTAAGCAAAGAAGGAATAGAAACCCAGAGAAATGGGCAGAAGGCTTTTGAGAATACATCAAGCACTGTGAGAGTGGCCAAAGAATCAAGTGATGGAACACCAAGGTTGAGGTATGCTATGTGCTTTTAGTTGTTTTACATCCAATTTTGCGGTCCATTTTCAACCCATCATCAGTGAACACATATCTATGTTGTACCTTGATTCATACGAGAAATATGATGCATGACAAACAGGTCGGCTCAGATGGATATTTGACCCTAACTAGTTTTACTAGGCTATGTGTGTACTTGAGGAGAATGACTGTATCCAAAGTAGGGAGATATGCTCTATGTTGCATATTTTCATAGTTAGACATCTCTAATCTGTTGCCATCTGCCATGTCTCCTTCCCTACCATATCATAAGCCTATTTCCTGCTGAATATTTTTTTTTATCTTGCTTCTTATTTACTCTGTGATTGAGTTAGCCAAGGAAAGGATCTCAGGAGTAGTGGCTGGGGCTTGGGCATGGGCAAAGCACAAGGTATTAGAATAATTCATGCAGGTGAATTACTGGGTACAGGACCTGTCGGCACCCGTGACTTATATAGTACAAGAACTATTCAAACAAATGAGTTATAGGGTACAAGAACTATTTGCAGTACTCTAAAGCCACCAACCATTGCAACAAGAAAAAAAGTCTCATGCTTCATCCAACCCTAGTCTACCTACAAAGACTAGTGACTTTGTAAATCTTCGGATGTCAGGATGCAATCTTGATTTAGTTATCAATAGGTATCAATCGGGGTTTTCTGTTAGCTAGACTTTTCGGGCTAGCTCATTTGTTTACTAAAACTAATTGGGGTCCAAGAGGCCTCGGGTTATTTTTGGATAACATTTTTATTGCTTACAGACATTTGTATTCATCTTCTTTATTATTGTCATTTGTCATTGCATATGAGGATCTTAATAGGGACATCACTATATCTGAAAGTCTCTCTTTCCTGATCACATGAACTTTTAATTACATGACACTAACAACAATAGATGGTGTGAGGTTCTTATCAAGGTTTCAATGCACAGTATTACCAATAGTATTTGAGTCCTTTTTCGGAAAATTATGCACATAACTCAAAAACCAATTGTAAATTAAGTTTCTGATTCTTCTTAGTGAGGCTTTGGTTTGCAAAAATGGAGGACAACAAGATCATGAAGATGTTGATCGCTCACTTGATGTGGAAGGACTTAATGTGCACCTAGGTATGTCCTATTTCCTTAGAACAAGCAGAGGAATCTAAAAGTTCAAGGTATGTTGTTTTGATCATTTTGTAAGTTTTAAATCTATTATCTTTTAGTCTCTATTTAATCCTAAAACCCTAGACATTTTATGTTTATTTAGTTTTATCACTACATACTATTGGTACACTCATTCTGGTTTATGTAATGCTTGGAGGAGCTTAATATATCAGCTTGTTGATTCTTGGAAGGCATATATGGAATAGTGATAAGACCATTATCTAACTTCTCTTTAACGAAATGTTGATCCACCTCAGTATGCTTTGTCCTGTCATGTTGAACTGGATTTTGAGCAATCCTTACAATTGACTTGTTGTCACAATACCATCTCACAACTCCTCTTTTAATTCTTAGATCATCCAAAATTATCTTAAGTCACAATAACTCATATTTACTTTTCTATCTTACATCTTGTTCCTCTGATTTTTCTTTTTGTTGTTTTATATCTTTAAATTCTCCTTAATTTTCTTTTTCATAAACGATTTTGTGTTTCAATTTCTTTTTTTATCTTACTTTTTAGTTTTCATCTTTTCTATTTTTTGATTTTTTTATTTTCTATCTAATATCTTATTTTTCTTTATATTCTTCTACTCTTTTATATTTAGGTTTATTTTGTACCATATTTTTTGTTATATATTTTTTATTTATTTTTCTACTCTACATCTTGTTCTTCTTCTCTTATTTTTTATTTTTTATTTTATATGTTCAAATTCTCATTTTTAATTTTCCTCTTCCTCTACTTCTTAAGTTTACCTTTCGGTACATAATTTTTTGTTTTGTATTTTATGATTAATTTTATATGTATATTTTTTATTTACTTTTCTATTTTATATCATGTTCCTCCTCTCTTAATTTTTTAATTTTTCTATTTTATATCTTTGAATTCTTTTTAATTCTCTCAAATATATAATTTTCTAGTTTCTTTTTTTCTTATTTCTATTTTATGATTAAATTTTTGTTTCATCCCTTCTCTTAATTTTCTATTTGTTTATTTTATATTATTCTTTTTTCTATATTTTTTATTTTTTATATCTTTCTCATTTTTTCTCTATTTCTGGTTTGTAGTTAATTCTACATTATATATATTTTTTGTCTCAATTTTATATTTTATATTTCACTCTTTTTTCCTATTAATTTTTCTTTTATATTTTTCTTTATGTCTTCTATTTTAAAATTATTTTCTTTATTTTATTATTTTATTATTTTATCTTTATTTTGTCTTCTCATTTTTGTCCAAAATCTTCTAAGTTGTTGTCTTCTAGTTTATATTTAGTTTTATTTTTTATATGTTTTTATCCTAGTTTTCTATTTTATGTTTTTTGTTGTATACTCTTTTTGTTCCCTTAAAATCTATTTTATATTGAGTGGATATAAAATCCTATCGATAGGATTTTAATTTTAATTCTATTAGGGTTTAAATTGTTATCTTTATTTAGGGATTAGTACAAATGGTATGTAATGGTGTAACAAAATTTACTAGCAATTTAGCTTGGCCCAATTCAGAAACACAGACCCTAAACCCTAAACCCTAAAACATAAATCCTAAATCCTAAACTCTAAACCATAAGCCCTAAATCCTAAACCCTGAACTAAACTGAACCAGACTGTTAGTAAATTTTATGATACTATTATGGACCGATTTTTTAATTATCAATTATACTAGTTTCTAGATAAATCCAATAGTGTAAAACCTAATAGGATTGAGGTTAAAATCCTATCGATAGGATTTTATATCCACTCATTTTATATGTTCTTTCTCTTCTATTTTGTGCCTTCTTCTTTTCTTAATTTTCTTTTATGATTAACTTTTTGTTTCGTAACTTCTCTTAATTTTTTATTTGTCTATTTTATATTCTTCTTATTGTTCTTCTTCTTCTTCTTCATTTTCTTCTATTTTTTTGTTTTATATTTTTTTATTCTCTTCTCAATTTTCTGGTTTATTGTTAATTATTTATTTTATATATTTATTGTCTGAATTTTTTTGTTCTATATTTAATTTTATATTCTGCTCTCTTTTTCTATTATTTTTATTTTATATATTTTTTTATATCTTCTATTTTATTCTCTCTTTTAAATTTTGGTATTTAATATTTGATTGTCTTTTATTTTATTCTTTTGTTTTTATTATCCTTTCATCTTTTCTTTTTATTCTTATTTTAAATTTTCTAAGTTTTGGTCTTCTAGTTTATATTTAATGTTATTATATTTTTTTTCTTAGCTTTTTGTTTTATATTTTTTATTGTACACTCCCTTTATTCTCCTAATATCTATTTTATATGTTCCTTGTCTTCTATTTTGCAACTTCTCCTCTTTATTTTTATATTTTTTTATCCATTTTTATTTTACATATTCGGTTTTATATGAACCAGCACTGTTTCTCTTATTATCCTCCTCTTCTTTATCTTAAGTTTTTCTAATTTTATGTTTTGTGTTTTCTTCTTAATTTTTTATTATTCTACTCTATATTTTATTTTATAATATCATTTGTTATTACTTTTCTGTTATTCTACTCTATATTTTGTTTTATAATATCATTTTTTTATTAATTTTTCTTCAATAGTTATTTATATTTTTAAGTCAGCAATGAACTAGTTGGGTGATCAGTATTCACTGAGTTTTTGTATACTGAGAATTTAGTTCGTGTGCTGCGAGAATTAAACTTTAGTATTTTGCTCCTAAGATGATTTGGAGATTTTTTTCAGAAAATAAAGTCTACACTTACTTGCACATGATGTTCTTCACAAGAAGAGTGAGAGATCTAACTGTTCTCTGTGAGCCAAAAAACAATGGACACAATTACACGGTGACATTTGCTTGTATAATTCTTAGTTTTACAAATTAAAAAAAGCAACTCTATCAATTTCACTGTCCTACTACTTTAACTGTCAAAATGATTATATACAATTTCATTTCTTTCCTCCGAAGCTCACGGCATTGGTTTGTTTCTTTGGAGGTCCATTGCAACATAACACATGTGTGGACGAAGGTAAGGGTTCTTTCTCGATCTCTGATTGTTTTTTTTCTTTCGCGATCTTTGGTTGTTTTTTTCCTTGAGTTCTTGTTGATTTTAGATTTCTTTTGATTTTGTCTTCTTAAAAGTTATGACTGGTGTTCTTTCTATGGTTTTGCTGCTAGGGTTTGGAGCCATTGGATGAACTTGGAGCCCTTAGAGTAACTAGTTTGACCTTTCTATGGCTTTGCTGAAATCAGCTTTTTCTGTTACAAATTGTCTTGTTATGGACTGATTGGAGTTTATATAGGGTTCTACTTTAGTCTCTATACTTTTGTTTCTCTGACCACATTGTTTAGATTGAGATATTGCTTTCATTCATTGTGATTCCTCCATACGAGAACAATGAGTTCATTTGGTTATAGTGTGGCATTTGAGAGATCTGGATCCTTTGATTTTGTTTTCTCAAAATTGGTTTCATATTTGTTTCTTGAGCTAGTGAGCTTGGATTTCTATTCCAATCTTAATCTGAAAGAGGTGATTTTAGATTTTGAATTGATTTGTGTTGTTGTGTTTAGTTGGTAGTCTTTTTCTTGAATAGGGATTGGAGCGATCGAAAGAATTTGGAGCTCTAATGGTAAACCATTTTTGTGGGTTTAAGTTTGATTTTTGTGATTCGGATTGTCTTCTGTCTGGGATTGATTGGAAAGTTCATAAGGGATTGTCATTGTTTTGATTTTTCTTAAGATATTTCTTTACTTGTTTTCTAAGTCCATTGCCATAAAGCATGACATTGTCTTCTAACCGTGAGTGAATTTTGCTCTTTTGTAAGTTTTCTTCAAAGGTTGCAGCAACTAAAGGAATTTGGAGCTCTGAAAGTGCCCATTTTTTGGACCACTTGTCTAATATTCTCGAATAGGCAATTGCTCTGGATCACCAGGTATTAGGCATAGGTTTCTTTCACTTTTTTGCGAATTCTATTTTTTTCAACATGTTGCTTGTTTTGTAGGTCCATTGCCACAGAACCTAACTATGTGTGATCGTTGTTCTTGTGTAGTTTTTCTACTAAGATTGGAGCAATTGAAGGAATTTGGAGCTATTAAATTACCAGTTTTTGGTCTCGTGTTCAATCCACTTTAATGTGTACTCAAGAAATTGGTCTGAATCACTGGGGTATTAGGTGTGCTTTCCCTTTCTTCCAAATTCTCTGATTTCTATCTCTCTTCTTTTTACTCAATTAGGATAATTCTTGAAAGTTCACACTGATTACATTTGGGCAGCGGGACATGATCTCTATTCTTGATTTTGAATGATGTGGAATCAGTTGGAGATTTCAAATGATAAGATGGTGTGAATTTCTTTTTTTTCCTTTTGTCCCTTTCTAAGCAATCTGAGCATGATAAGCATGGATTTTTTCTTGGTGTTTTTAAATTGCTGTAGATTGCTTTGGCTGCTCAGATTCTTCATGTTGTTTTCAAAGATTGCATATTATTTTGGCTGCTAAGATTGGAAATTATAAGTACATAATTGTTTTCTTCTCCTTTTGTGCCTATTTTTAATGAGTAATATGGGCATGATGAGAAGTATGGATTCTCCATAATATTTTGAAATGCATGTAGATTGGTGTGGCTGCTCCAGATGAACTTTGTTCTTGACTTTGAATGACATGGAGTAGGAAAATGCAAGCTATAAGTATGGGTTTCTGTGTGATGCTCTATTTTGAAATAAAAGTTTTGCACAAGAAGGATGAAAATGCTCTGTTAGCACATTAGAAAATTTTCTGCAACCAGAAATGGTAAGGTTCAGAGAGGGCGACATCCTATATCTACTGCCATTAGGTAGACATCATGGTTTTATTTATATCCATAAATAGGGTTGTTCAGTCAATGTTGGCTAAGAAGCTTGTTCTAATAATATTTATTGTTAGATGAGAGTTCTACTTGTGGTCCTTGCTCATCCTCAATTTATTTTACTCGATAACTTTATTCATCTCAAATATAGGACATGCAACTTGAGTTTCACTATCGAATATTAAACCTTTCTTATTATATTATTATGTTTTGAATTGTTTCAGCTGATGATTATTTGTGGGCTGACCAGTTTTTACATTTTTTTTACCTTTCGATCTCTTATTTCAAGTAAATTTGTTTTATCCTAATATCTTTTGTGCTCCTCTGATCTTCATTTACAGGTTTGAAAGTTTTCGAACAAGGATCACCTAGTATATTTAGAACTTCTTGAGGTGATGCTTATTGAGCATCTTGACAGATTGTTAGGTTTTCTATGGTACATTTCTATATCCAAATTTCTTAGACAACCATTTTTTCAGCTATTCTGTTTTTCTTTCCACATGTGCAAAATATCTTAGAAAATATCTTATCTCTAAAATGCCAGTTTAGATACACTCAGTTTGTCTTCATCTATGAGTGTTCTTAACCCTTAACACTTTGTGCTATTTTATCCATATTTTCTTTGTTGTAATTATCAATAACTAGTTTGTCTTCCATGTCAAGATATTTGGAAGGTCGCCTGTGAAGTACCGAGAAGATAAACTTAGTGTCTTCAATTCTGTTGGAATATAATTTACAAATTGGTTGATGGTACTTGGTGAATGGAGGTTCATACTAACAGCAAGGAATGTGGTGTATCAGTTTTGTTATTGCAATTAAGTGTCTTTCACCATCACTTTCATCTATTATTTGGCTTCCATCGAGGTGTTGTCGAAGTCTTTGTTTCTGATTGCACCTGCAGCACTAGCCAATGGTCAAAGGACATTTCTTGGATTATTTTTTGCTCACACTATCCTTTATAGCTACCACTGATTGAAGCAACATTTGGAAGGTATTTATCTTGGCCAATGTATTTTTTTTTGTTTAACTCTTTCATTATTAGTTTATAGTGCCTATGTTTACGATTGGCTTGAAATTATTCCTAAACACCCGTTGATGGCTTACAATTGTTACCAAACCGTACTCGAGTGCATGAAATTGGCTCCGAATTCCCTCAGATTGCTCGAAATTGCCTCCAAATACCTATGGATGGCTTGAAATTGTTTTCAAGATCACCAACTGGCTTGAACTGCACTCCATTGCCTCTATTTGGCTTGATATTGCCTCCACATGCCCGCGATTCACTTGGAATTGCTCACATATGCCATAGGTTGGCTTGAAATTGATCTTGATCACCCACGATTGGCTTGAAATTGCTTTCGAACCCAGTTCAAACCCAATAATCAGCTCAAGGCAAATGTAATCCTAAACATTTTCCAAGCTTAATTTTGGTCTATATATAGTGAGCCTAGGATCCTACTTGGAGGATTTAGATGAATCTTAGTGGATCATTTTTGAAGATGGAAACTCCAAACGAAGGTTACCATCTGTTGTCAACCACTAAACATTAGTTTCTAAAGTGTAATCTTTATCAGAATATAATTAAATACCAAGTATAGTTCTGTTGATAAAGACAAGTTCTAAGTTTTGTTGCCATTAAAATTACATGAAATTTCTTGAGCTAATGAGCTTGGAGTTAGCTAATGAGCTTGGAGTTATGTTCCAATCTTAATCTGCAAGAGGTGATTTTAGATTTTGAATTCATTTGTGTTATTGTATATGGTTGGTAGTCTTTCTCTTGAATAGGGATTGGAGCGATCGAAAGAATTTGGAGCTCTAATGGAAAACCATTTTGGTGGGTTTAAGTTTGCTTTTTGTGATTCAAATTGTCTTTTGTCTGGGATTAATTGGAAAGTTCGTAAGGGATTGTCATTGTTTTGGTTTTTCTTAAGATATTGCTTTACTTGTTTTCTACGTCCATTGCCATAGAGCATGACATTGTCTTCTAACCATGAGTGAATTTTGTTATTTTGTAAGTTCTCTTCAAAGGTTGCAGCAACTGAAGGAATTTGGAGCTCTGAAAGTGCCCATTTTTTGAACCTCTTTTCTGATGTCCTCCAATAGGCAATTGCTCTGGATCACCAGGTATTAGGCATAAGTTTCTTTCACTTTTTTGCGAATTCTATTTTTTTTCAACATATTGCTTGTTTTGTAATTCCATTGCCATAGAACCTAACTGTGTGTGATCGTTGTTCTTGTGTAGTTTTTCTACTAAGATTGGAGCAATTGAAGGAATTCGGAGCTGCTATTAAATTACCAATTTTCGATCTCCTGTTCAATCCACTTTAATGTGTACTCAAGAAATTGGTCTGGATCGCTGGGATATTAGGTGTGCTTCTTTCTCTTTCTTGCAAATTCCTGATTTCTATCTCTCTTCTTTTTTCTCAATTGCAATAATTCTTGAAAGTTCACATTGATTACATTTGGACAGCAGGACATGATCTCTGTTCTCGATTTTGAATGATGTGGAATCGGTTGGAGCTTTTAAATGATAAGATGGTGTTAGTTTCTTTTCTTTTCCTTTTGTTCCTTTTTAAGCAATCTGAGCATGATAAGTATGGATTCATCTTGGTGTTTTGAAATTGCTGTAGATTGCTTTGGCTGCTCAGATTCTTCATGTTTTTTTCAATAAGAGAAAAAGTCCGATGCTTCATCCAACCCTAGTCTACCTACAAAGACTGGTGACTTTTGTAAATCTTTGGATGTCAAGATTTGAAAGTTCTCTTGATGATTGAACCTCTGAAGTTTTTGTGCAGAAAGAAGCTGAAATGGATGATAATGACAAGGGCCTTGAAAATTCTTTAGATGAGGTAAAATCTTTTTTATTACTTTTTTTTCCCTGTCCATTCTATCATCTTTTTTTGAGCAGTCAATTTCTAGGATTACCCATCTATGAGTGGGTCAGAAACTATTGTTTTATGGGGTTCAAAGCATTCTGAACATACACCATTTCACAATCAGAGCACCATGGCAAACCATTTAAGTTGAATGAAGTGCTTTATTAAGCAGTGGCACTGCTTGTTTTGATTGATTCACTTTATAGTTTTGATTGTGTAGCCTGCAAGTAGATTCACTTTTGTTGAAGATGTATCTATCAATTGTATGATTGTCTTTCGATCAGAGCATGATGAATCAGTCAGTCCTCACAGTCCAAAGTCCAGATTAAGATTTCAAGAGAAAATACCAACTACCTCTCTTGAAGACAGTGCGCCGAAGATTGCAAAGGTTTTTCTTAATTTTTGTAAACTTGAGTCATTCAAAATGTAGGTTTGATGCCAGTGTTATTGGTTTCTTTTATCAAGAGCACATAGCATACTTTCAGGCAAAGGCTGCATTGCAAGCTACATTAAAGAAAGGAAATGCTTGGGAAAGGTTTGCTCCAAGTAGACATAGAAAGGAAGTGCCAAAAGTAAAAGCAGTTGAAAAAATTGGCGGTTCCACACCTTCTAGGTATACATCATGTATTTACTGATTATGGTGTAATATGATTTCTAAAATCATTGAGCTATCATCTTGTTTTTTGTTCTTTTAATAATTATTTTGATTATGTGATCATTCTGCTTTTTTTTGCTTTTGATTTTTTTGTTTTTCTTGTGTAAATACTATTTGATGTCACAAGATTATTGGCAAAGGTTGCATTCTAGCTTTAGTTTTCAATAAATAAAGGTTAGTATTTTTTTGTTTTGTAGTCTTTTCTAAGTCCAGAGGTTATTATCATAAGATTATTGTTAAAGGATGCAGTCTTGATTTAGTTATCAGTAGGTATCAATCGGGGTTTTCTGTTAGCTAGACTTTTCGAGCTATCTCATCTATTTACTAAAGCTAATTGTGGTCCAAGAGGCCTTGTGTTATTTTTTAATAACATTTCTGTTGCTTACAAGCATTTGTTGTTGTGATTTGTCATTGCGTATGAGGATCTTAATAGGGACATCTCTATATCCGAAAGTCTCTCTTTCCTGATCACATGAACTTTTAATTACATGACACTAATAGCAATAGATGGTGTGAGATTCTTATCAAGGTTTCAATGCACAGTATTATCAATAGTATTTGAGTTCTTTTTTCAGAAAATTATGCACATGACTCAAAAACCAATTGCTAATTAAGTTTTTAATTCTTCTTAGTGAGACTTTGGTTTGCAAAAATGGAGGACAAGGAGATCATGAAGATGTTGATCGCTCACCTGATGTGGAGGACTTAATGTGCACCAAGGTTTGTCCTATTTCTTTAGAATAAGCAGAGGAATCTAAAAGTTCAAGGTATGTTGTTCTGATCATTTTGCAAGTTTAAATCTATTATCTTTTAGTCTCTATTCAATCCTAAAACCCTAGACGTTTTATGTTTATTTAGTTTTATCACTACATACTATTGGTACACTCATTCTGATTTATGTGATGCTTGGAGGAGCTTAATATATCAGCTTGTTGATTCTTGGAAGGCATATATGGAATCGTGATAAGACTATTATCTAACTTCTCTTGTATTCTCTAACTGTTGATTTCTTCAAGTATATATATATCTCTTTTTACATGGCATGGATTAGTGACATCCCATCACTGAGAACTGAGAAGGTCCAGAAGGATAAGATAGTGAATATGGTGTCATCTCACCTTCTTGTATTATTTATCTGCATTTTCTATGAATCTGCCAGCAAAGATGTCTGACTCTAGTATTCTCTAACTATTGATTTCTTCAGGTATATATATCTCTTTCTGCATGGCATGGATTGGTGGCATCCCATCACTGAGAACTGAAAAGGTCCAAGAGGATAAGATAGTGAATGTGGTGTCATCTTACCTTCTTGTATTGCTTATTTACATTCCTATGAATCTGCTAGCAAAGATGTCTGATTATAGTATTCTCTAACTGTTTATTTCTTCAGGTATATATATCTCTTTTTGCATGGCATGGATTGGTGACATCCCATCACTGAGAATTGAGAAGGTCCAGAAGGATAAGATAGTGAACATGGTGCCATCTCACCTTCTTGTATTGCTTATCTGCATTCCTATGAATCTACCAGCAAAGATGTTTGACTCTAGTATTCTCTAACTGTTGATTTCTTCATGTATATATATCTATTTCTGCATGGCATGGATTTTCAAGCATTAATACTTTTTTGTTCTTTCTGGATTTATATTGTAGTAATTTTCTGTCTTATGCTCTTAAGCATTTTTCACTGAACACCCAGTGTATGTGGAGAATGACTTCTTTATAACTCAAAGATCATATGTTGGGCACTATATTCCTACTTTTGGAAGCAGGGTTTGTTTATCTGCATCTCTATGAACTTGTTAAGCTATCAGTAAAGATGTCTGACTCTAGACTGATATCTCATTTTCTAATATTACTTATCTGTATCACTATGAACCTGCCAGCAAAGACATCTGACTCTAGTATTCTATAACTAGAGAATGATTTCTTTGTAATTAGAGAATCATATGCCTACACTATGTTTCTGCTTTTGCCAGCATGGTTTGTTTATATGCGTCCCTATGAACTTGCCAGGCTGTCAGCAAAGATGTATGACTCTAGACTGATATCCCATTTTCTTGTATTGCTTATTTGCATCCCTATGAACATGCCAGCAAAGATGTCTGATTCTAGTATTCTGTAACTATTGATTTTGATTAGAAAATTATCGTCAAACTTACACATATTGAACGCTAATTGCTAAGTACTAAGCCAATTGAAAGAGCAAATGCGATGAAGAAAAGAGGACAAGGTGAAGGCATCTGAAGTCATGGCAACTTGGCAAGGATGATATACTACTATTGTACTGCATAATCCCTCTGATATTGGCTCAACTTCAGAAATAGATCTGAAGCTATGTAAACAAAATTTATCTGAGCTTTTAACTGATAATGAAACTGTTGTTTATCCTATTTTCAGCTATAACTTTTTTAATATGTGCATGTTAGACTTGTTAGTGTATTTAAAATTAATTTTTTATAGGATTATAATATAAAATATAGATTTCAAAATTAATAATTTAAAACTGGTATATCGGTTTTAGAACCGGTTTAGAATCGAAACCGAAAAAATCAGTTCATTATCTAAACCGGTATGGTTCTGGTTCTCAATTTTTTAAGAATCGAAATCTGATTCCAGTACTAAAATGTCTAAAACCGATAGGTAAACCAGTTTTGCTCACCCTATATATAGCCTAAGTAGGACCACTTTTATTCTCAATAAAGTTTTACTTTAGTGAATTTTCTCTTTTCTTTATAGACTCGAGGAGTTATGAACAGAGGCAACGGTGTTTTCTTCATCTACCATGCTTGTTGCTACATCAAATGATATCAGAGCGAGATTGTTCTTGAGTTCAACTCTATTGATTATAGTTGATGGCGACAACTCTATAGACAGTGATCTAGGAGATTATCAAATTCAAGATTTAATCAAACAAAGTTTTCTTACTTCTATCACTACAAAGTACGAAGATTTGAAGTAGATTGGAAACAAGAACCAAGTTTGTCAATTGGTCATCGAAGAGGTCACAGTCCGAAATATTGGAGATTATCACATGAGATAGCTTTTTCAAATCAATTTTCTGATTTTCATGGATATGAAAATTTTCTCAATTGGGCAAAATAACTTGAAAACTTTTTCAGACGTCTAAAGGTTCTTGAGATAATAAAAATTAAGATTGTTAAATTAAAACTCAAGAGACAAGCTTCATCATGGTGGAAGCTACTTTAACAACAACGTGCAAAAGAAGATCATTAAAACTCCAAATATGATTAGAGATGCGGCACCTTTTAAAAAGAAAATTCTTGCAAGAGGACTACTTTATTCATTATGGGAGGTACACACCAAATTGAAGCATGAGATTCAAGAAAGAGCAAAATTCAATCTAGCTTCTCAAACATTTCAAAAAAAATCACAAATTTCGAGATAAATCATTCACCAGTTAGTGTTGTCATGGATTCTACTATAATTTATTTCTATATTAAACCTTATTCTTTTATAATGATGAATGTCAAAGAAGAAGATGATAGTGAAAAGTAATTCTAAATACCATTCCTGTGAATGAAGTAAATCCAAATAAGGATTTGTACATGCCTACTAACAGTTCTCAAGAAAATTTCAGTTTACAAAAGAAGTCATTGCACATATTGAGAATTGCAATCAAAGTTACAAAGTTACTAGTGATACAAATCACAATATTATCTTTGGAGAGGACCAATTATCTTATCCAAAATTTACTAGTAAAGATATGAAAATGCTACAAAATTTTTCACTACTTAAGGATGATAAAATAATACCTAATTCTAGTTGTTATTCATCATACTCAAAAGTCTATTATGATTACTTGAGGTGTAGAATTGAATATAAAAGCCGACAAATCATAAAGACTATTTTAGGGGTTGAGCAAAAATGCAAGGACCAACTAATTGCAAAGGCAAATAGGTTGAGGCATTTGAAGAATAAGGATCAAACTATTAATATGTTTCAGCAAAGTCTAATTGATCTTCATTATCAGGTTTTGTATTGAAAAGAGTTCAAGAGGAGCACAACTGCAATAATGGAGACTTCAATATTTGACTTGAGGACAAGTCTTTTACAAGTGGAGGGGTCTGATGTAGAACAAATGCATCATTTTTTTAGTAAAATTAGAGATCCAGTCCAAGTTGAATTCCAACTCCAATTATGATCTGTCAAGATTCGTATAGTTATAGTTTGGAGGCTATATCTTTTAAGATGTTCATTCAAATCCATAAATAACCATCTGTCGGAAAGCTAAAATTGATTCCTACAATTCTCTTATTTAATTTTGTGGATAATTTAAACTCTGTATTGGTCAAAATTTGGGTTTATTTATCAGTCCGAGTCAATAATAGTCCTAGTCTAATAAGAAATAGGATTTAGATATTTTTATTTAAGATATATTAAGTAGAATTCTTAGTAAAGTCTGAGTCTTATTTTTAGTTTACACTAAGTTTATTAGAGGACTATATATACAGCTCAAGTTTGTAACACAAAAAAAGGCTTTTCTATCAATAATATTCTCTTATTTTGGGTTTGTTCCCTTTTTATCTTCCTTGTGAATTCAAGGATCTATCATGGTCAAAAAATGGTGATTTTTTCCCTATCCCTCGTGTCCTCTCCCGCTGCATCAAAACCACAACAGCCACTCTCGCTTTTCTAAGAATAATGTAAACATCTTTTTGTTGGCAACAATGGTCTACATTTTGTCGTTATTGACTTTGGTTCATGCAAAGTCTACATCAAATAATTTGCACTTCCTCACTAGCCATTCGAACCATATTCGGACATACAAACTCCTCCACCTAAAAGACTTAAATATCATACATTAACTCCCATAAAGAGCTTCATAAGGTGCCATGGTGATACTTTAGTGGTATATGTTGTTGTAGGTAAACTCTACAAAAGATAAATTGTTTATTTGCAACTAGCTGAAAACTTCATCACATAGGCTTTGGGCATCGAAGTTATTTGTAACAATAAATGGTTGGAATTTTTTAATAATATCCTTTTGTAGTAAGCTATGTTGGCATCTAATTAGTATTTGCTGTTGTGAAGTTGTAATCTTATTTCCTATTCCTTAGAAAGAGTTAGTGATGTCTGTCCTATTTTGAAGTTATCTTACTTTTTCATATTTATCTAGTACTGAACAAACTTATTTTGGAGCTGATTATTCCAATTGTGACCCGACCTGTTTTTTACTCTTACATAATCTTGATTGAATCCAGCTTGGCTGTCTTTGTTGTTGCAAGCTTAGACGTTTGAACTGTTAGTGTGGAATAACTAATTTATATGTGCAGGTTTGACTGCAATACTCCCTGTCAGACGGTGACCAAGTAATATCTAAGGGATGGTAGTCGAGTAGAAAAGAAATTCAGAATATTCCTTCAAGGAAAGAGTGCATTGATTTAAAGAAGAAAATAATTTTAAAATATTTAAAAAATTAAGAATAAATTGCATATAATTCCTTAAAATTTTATTAAATTGTATATTTCTCTATCAAATTTAAAAAATTATATATAGTTTCTTAAAATCTTGTCAAATTATATGTTTCTCCTTAAAATTTTAAAAATTACATATAATTTCTTTAAATCTTTCCAAATTGTATGTTTTTCCTCCAAAACTAAATATATATATATATATATTTTCTTGCATAACTGAATATATTGAAAAAACCTTATCAAATATAAATTTATCATTAAAATTGATAATATTTAAAATATATATATATCGGTGTAGATTAGCATAATTAAGAACACAAGGAAAAAGAGTCTCCAAATTAGGTCAAAATAAGTTTGAAGTTAAAACTAGATTATAAGCAGAATTATCATTTTACATACCGAGTTTAAATTTAATTCAAAGTTAAATAAAACAGATTTAAACAAAATCAATATTAAATAATTGTTTTATATTTTGAGTTAAATTTTAACCTGTCAATCGAAACAATTAACCTGTCAATCTATCAAAGAAAGCAGCCACCGGTTGGCTTCAATGACTTATCACAGCTAACGTTTGCCGAGAGTGCAACTTTCCCCTGACCCTGTTTTCACCAGCGGAACGGATTCTGCAGCAAGGAGAAAGAAGCAAAAACAAAAAAAAAAAAAAAAAAAATTTAATTTTGACAGTGTGTTGCAATGTGATAAATGTCGGCTGACATTAATTTCCATGCATTCTTTAGAAGAACTACAAAATAGCGAAAAAAAATAGGAATCAGATATTCGAGGTCATGCAAATACATGAGCTCTGAAAGCCATGAGCGCAGGTTAGATTAATCTCATAGCACCCAGATATATATCCTATTACTTTTTAGTACTCACCAACTTTTTTCTCTTCTTCTTCTTCTTTTTCTTGCTATCCATGTAAGCTAGAAGCTCCCCTTGGTGCGAAAGAGCATCCTCCAGAGCCTGCAAGAAGAAGCATTTGTCATCAGACTGGAATGTACAGCTGAAGCTTTCTGGCCTTTTACAGCAATGGCATACGATCCGCACCTTCTTGGCTGCAGTAAGCTCAGCTTCCAGAGCTTCCAGACGGTTAACAGCAGCATTCAACATCCCCTCCTTATCAAATGGCATCTCAGCGGGCTTCAAGCTCATGATGCTCACTTTCTCTTCAAGTTCACTGAGACGCTTCATCACCTCGGGCAGTCAGCAACTGTGACGACAGTCGGTGCAGGCAGCTCGTGATGGTGCATCAGGCCATTAACAATTGTTTCAGCACAGTAAACAGGTGTGGAAATGCCAATTGGCGAATCACGTGTTACCCCGAAAATGGTGCTCACTCCCAGGACAAAGGCCATCGCCCCACCAATTAGATTGTTGCTTGCACCTGATGGAACTTTGCAAGGATCTGGTAGGTCACAAGTATCTGCACTACAAGCAATATATTTGGGTCCAAAGTATGATCAGTATGCTTTCATCACACAAAAACAGAAAGAAAGAGACATATCTCAGAATTCAGGAACTGAGATCTATGCACCAAGTGCCAGCATTATTCTGTCAGGATCTTCAAAAATTCTGTAAGGTTGTTTAAGTCACCTCTCTCGAGTAAAATATAGGGATGCATTCAAACTAACCAATCAGTTGCTGTAGGGCTCTAGCATTTAGTAGTTTAGTTTTTCTATTATACGTTTCAACCATGATTCATACACTTGAACAATGTTTGGCATGTGGCGGAGGGTTCCTCATCACAAAGATATCCCCTCAGGTAGAAAATGATAGCCTTCTTCTACAATGTAATGGCAAATATTTCTGTCCGAATACTGGTTTAATTTGCAATGAAAAAGAGTGAAGGAAATGTCCTTTCTCATTTTATGGAGAGCTATGGAGTATCCGACATGATCAAACATGTAGTTTGTTAGGCATTGAGTAGTCCATGCTAAGTCTCAAAGATTATACATTTCCATGAAGTAAATCTTGGACTAGAAAGAATTAAAACATTGTGCTACAGACCTTTAGTGGCAGCAAGCTTCTCGTGTAGGGTTTTCTTACTCCAGGTGGCATCCACAGTTTTGTCAACCATCGGGATGTCATCATCATAACCGTAGGCAGCCACAGATGGAACCTGAATTTTACAGTAGATTAGATCACTCTGTAGTCCATCTTCCATTGAGAAATGATACTGAGAAGACAGTTCTATGCTCATTTCTCTTGTAGAAAATACCTTGTACTTTGGATAGAGCATCTCCTCACGAACTGAAGACAACTCTGAATGCTCAATCATAGCCCTTGGAAGCCTAGGAGAATCATCAGCATCCGATATGGTCTCCTTTAGGTCAAAATGATGTAGTCATCAGTAAAACAATAGTCAGCTGATCATATCAAATTTAATTCCATTTCAAGAAGAAATGTTTTGTCACCAATACAGCATTGGGATACATGATCTCATCCTCCGAAATCATCTTCTCACCCATTGATGAATTTCTCATGTGCTTTCCGGACTTGGCTCCGCCATGCAAGAGTGATACTAGGTAAGATGATTTACCATGTCCTATTTGCATCTACTAACTTATGACTGCCGATACAATATGCAATTGCACGTGGATAATTTTAGGGTCTTTCCATGGGCCTTTAGATGATCTAAGACAGCCGCCATGCTCTGCACATGTGCATGTGCCACCCAGAAACTCGGGCAACTCACTAGCAAAACCCATATAACTAAGTAAGAACATATTAAGGATTCCAAGCATATGACAGTAGACAATCTAGAATAACTTTTCAGAAAAGGCTTCTGTTTTTCACTAGGAACATTAGATAGTCATAATTTTACTCTTAATTCAAGTGACTTTAGCTTATTAGTTGACACAGTTGGATATTTAGTACATACTATTTGACAATCCAATATTGGCAACTAATAAGGAAAAGGAAGGTCATGCAAAAAATCATTCCAAATTTACCTTGCATCAATCACTTCAAGCAGCTTGCTTTGGTATTTGTTCCCAAGAACCTGATATATAGCGGGTTGTTTATAATTATATTGTTTGTAGGAAGAAAAAAAATATGTATTCAATATATAGACATAAACAAATGGGCCCACATGAATCTTTGAGGTAGTTTTGGGATCAAGGAAACTCTTGATAGTGTTCCACAACAGTCTGAAGCCACTGCCAGCATTGATGATGAACATCCGATTCAAGGTCTGCCACAAAAGAATTTCATCTCAATTGCCACCTTTTACATAGCATGATTTCTAGTATTCTTTAGCAATGCTGGGTGATGTACCTCAGGATAATTATCACCATCTATTTTCTAAAGCTGCCCAAATAGTTCACATGCAGTCTTTGTCAAATGCTTGACACCCTGAAATCCAAATGGAAGGTAGGTCATAATGAATGGTTACTCAAAGGAGGTATCCTAATTTTGTGGACTTAGATAGGCCTAGATAGTCCTCTAGAGGCCAACATCATTGACGGCCAAACACATATCAGTTCACACAAAATCCATAAAACTTTGGCTACTAAAATTTGGTGGAAAAGGAATTCTTTTTGGTAGTGCTCCTGCATACAAAAGCAGCCATTTGTTATAATATCAGGTGTGATGAATTAGTCTCACATCGAATATTGGATAGATAGAGTCCAATAAATATAGTGAAAAAGACTCATATCCAATGAGATTGAGCTTTTGGGATGGTTTAGAATCTGGCTCACTATATGAATCTACTTTGACACTCTTATGGCTCTCCAACAAATGATATCAGAGCTTTAGGTTTGAAGCTCTGCAAACTCTTAAAACTGAAAGTACCGTGATGATGCAATTAAATTAAGTTGCATGTTAGTCTCATGGCAAAGGCCAGAGAGAGAGCTCCGGCGCGGGCGCCAGGCTGGCGAGCGCGCAGGTGCAAGCGACAGAGGGCGACACAAGGGTGCGAGCGCGAGGGGGGTAAGGGCGCGAACACCAAAGGTCGGTGCGAGGACATGAGTCACACGGTGGAAGTGATTGAGTAAAAGAGTTTTTAATTAAAAGCGTTAAAATTGATATAGTCAAATTACATCTGAAGGAGGAGATTGTTATAATGTCATGTGTGATGAATTAGTCCTACATTGGATATTGGATAGATAAAGTCCAATATATATAGTGAAAAAGACTCATATCTCATGAGTTTAAGCTTTTGAGATAGTTTGGAGTCTAGCTTAGTATATGGATCTGGTTTGACACTCTTGCAGTTCCCCAACAAGTGGTATCAAAACTTTATATTGGAAACTGTGTAAACTCTTAAGGCCGAAATTACTGTGATGATATGACTGAATTGAGTCGCATGTTAGTCTTATGGCAAAGACCTGCGAGAAGGTGCGGGCGCGAGGCCGGAGAGAGGGCGCATGCACGGGCGTCAGGTTGGCGAGCGTGCGAGTGCGAGCGGCAGAGGCCGGCACAAGGGCATGAGCGCGAAGCCGGTAAGGGCACAAGCACCAAAGGTCGATGCGAGGATATGAATCACACGGTAGAAGTAATCAAGTAAAAGAGTTCTTAATTAAAAGTGTTAAAATTGATGTGGTCAAATCACATATGAAGGGGGAGATTATTATAATGTCAGGTGTGATGAATTAGTCCCATATCGGATATTGGATAGATAGAGTCCAATATATATAGTGAAAAATATCAATATCTCATGAGTTTAAGCTTTTGGGATGGTTTGGAGTCCGGCTCACTATATGAATCTACTTTGACACTCTTGTGGCTCCTCAATAAGTGATATCAGAGTTTCAGGTTCGAAACTGTGCAAACTCTTAAGACCAAAAAGTACTGTGATGATGCGATTAAATTGAGTCGCATGTTAATCTCATGGCAAAGACCGGCGAGAGGGTGCGGGCCTGAGAGCTCGGGCGCTGGCGCGAGGCCGACGTGAGGCCGGAGAGAGAGCGCATGCGCGGGCGCTAGAGGCCGGCGTGAGGGCATGAACGGGAGGCCGACAAGGGCGTGGGCACCAGTGACCGATGCGAGGGCATAGGTCACACGGTGGAAGTGGTCGAGTAAAAGAGTTCTTGATTAAGATTATTAAAATTGATGTGGTCAAATCACACCCGAAGGGAGATATTGTTATAATGTCAGGTGTGATGAATTAGTCCTACATCTGATATTAGATAGATAAAGTCCAATACATATAGTAAAAAAGGTCCATATTCCATGAGCTTGAGTTTTTGGGATGGTTTGATGTCCGGCTCACTATATGGATCTGGTTTGACACTTTTGCGACTCCCCAACAAGCCATTGATCACATACCACACCCTACACATCAAGAATTGTGGTGCTTTGATCAATGTGGAGCTTTGCTGCAATAGAGCAAGTCGGAAACTTGAGGTTGAAGGTTTTCTCGAACTCCTTGACATGGTATTTAACATAGTGATCAATGGTTGTCACTTGCATGAGCTTGTTAGCATCAATCTATCCTAGCTTTTCAATGTAAACAGGCTTGCCTTCTTTGTCAACCCCGTGATGACCTTGTGGATAATACTCCACAACTTGATCAAGTTCAGCGAACTCAAAATCCTTGCCCAAAATTAAAGCATATGTAAACAAATCAACCATATATTACCATAATCAGAAGTAAAATTTAAGGAATTGTGTAAACTGAGTACAAATTTAGAAGAAATGAAAAGTTGAGAGAATGTTGGATATATTATGATGTCAATTTTGGAAGTTAGTATATGTGATGTTGAGATAAGCACCAAGCATCCATTCTCTATCACTTGAAAGGGAAAGAAATGAAAAATAAAAAACACTTGGGGGGGAAGATCAGCCCTGAGATGTCAAAAACAAGGAAAATATACGGTTACAAGATTTACAACTGATGACATGTCCATATTATAGATCCAGATCCTGGAGAGGTACCTCATCAATAGTATCCACGCCAAATTCCTTCCTCCATTGAAGCATGTTGGTCCACGTGTGCTTTGTCTTCTCAATATCAAACTTCCTGGCCTTGAGGAATCTACAAAAATTAAAGTGAAGGCAAATGCATGACACCTGCTAACACCACAAAAGGTAACAATGTATCATATTATACGCTAGCATGGACATTATGATGTGCATGATCACCTAAGCATCGTGTGATAGTCACACAGCTTCGGTCCACATATTGTTCATTCCTTCAGGATCTTGGCATGAGGCTCGCAATGTATGTACATACATTAAATTCTTTTATGGGTCTTTCATAAAATCTTCTTTTATTGAGATGCCTTTCAATTGTTCCTGAAATTCTAGAGCACTTTGTTTCGGTATTCTACGTAATGATCTTTTGATGACATAAGCTAGATGCTGAATGTCTAGGTACATGACAAACAGAAGAATATAAACACATAAATACAAAAAGGGATTCGAGGACATTATATTCATCTATGCTTTTTGTAATTTTCATAAATTTCTTATCGTGTATTTTTAACAAGGAACATCTTTATGCTGTATTTAGGGCATTGTTTTTGTGAGTTTATTCTTTCACCTTGCTGTGTTGCTTGATTCATTCATTTTCCATTACAACAGCTTTGTTTTTGGGCTCAGCTTGATAGTGCTATATTCGTAATTTTTTGTTGGAATATCAAATTCTTCATGTCATAATTTCAGTCAGTTTTTTATATGTTAAACTTTTTTTCTAGAAAATTTGGGGAATTTTTTGTCCGTTTTTCTAACAAAGATGTCCCTGTAACAACCAATTTTGTTCTTACAGGAGAAGTTTTCTTAGTTGTGTCTACGCCTGTATTTCTTGCAGATGATATACCTTTAGTATCTATAGCAAGGTTTTCGGTTTCGGTTTTGGTTTCGGTTTCGGGACCGGCCGAAACCGATACGTTTCGGCCGTTTCGGTCGTTTCGGTTTCAGTTTCGGCCGTTTCGGTTTCAGCCGAAAGAATTTTTAAAATTATTAATTAGGCGTTAACCAGAGTTTGACTATATTTTGACTGTGCTTTGACTTCAAATTAAAAATACGATAAAATATTTGAAAAAATTTGAATGAATTTATACTTAATTTTACAATAATTTCAAATATTATTTAAGCTAATTAAAATTAATTTTGATAGTTAGTCACTGATATTGTCTGCTTTTAATATATATTAGTGTATTAAAAACATATATAAGAAATGATATGAATATGATTAAAATTTAAAAATTAACATAAGCAAATTTAACTTTTCATTAAAATGTATTTCACACATACATAATTTATAAATTCTAAAATAATACAACTAATCATCATAGTCATCATCGGTTGAGTTTGGAACATCTGGGTGTGGAATTACAAATTTAGTACATCGATGATCTGGACGAGTATTTATGGGCATATGAATTAAAACAATTACCTCTACGCGATCTCATGGCAGCGGTTTTGAAGTATAACCATATATCGAAGATCTAAAATAAAAATTATATTTTGACTAAAATTTAATTTGATTTTAATTATTTTTTAACTTCAAATTAAAAAATTATAATATATTTAAAAAATTTAAAAAATAATGAATAATTACGTGAATAATATTACGTACGTAAATAATATCTGACAGAAACCGATAAGGACGTCGAAATCAAATTGACGACAACACTGGCCCCAGTGTAAGGCCAGTCTTATTTTACGGGAGTACGAGTCAAGTTAACGAGGGTACGAGATTGGACAGCAGTAAACTAGTAAGTGCGCAGGGTTTTTTGGGTTCGAATACGAAGCCGGTGCGAGATCCTCTCACGACCCTCCCCCCCAAAACCCACGCGAGCTCGGCGAGCTCCCACCAGTCCCCCCCCCCCCCCCCCCCCCCACCCCCCCCCCCCCACCCCCGCTCCGCGCTCGAGCCCGGCGAGCTCCCACCCGCCCGAGCCCGGCGAGCTCCCGCCCGCCAGCCCGCGCTCGAGCCCGCCCGCGCGCGAGCTCGGCGAGCTCCCACCCATGCGCGCGATCCCGGCGAGCTCACGCCCCCGCGCGCGAGCCCGGCGAGCTCTCGGCCCCCCGCTCTCTAGCCCGGCGAGCTCCCGCCCCCCCGCGTTTGATCCCGGAGAGCTCCCGCCCCGCCCGCCCGCGCGAGCCCGGCAGCTCCGCCCTCCGCGCGCGAGCCCGGCGAGCTCCGCCCGCCCGCACGCGAGCCCGGCGAGCTCCCGCCCTCCGGCGTGCGAGCCCGGCGAGCTCCCGCCCGCCCGCGCGCGAGCCCAGCGAGCTCCCTCCCGCGAACGCGAGCCCGGCGAGCTCCCTCCCGCGAACGCGAGCCCGGCGAGCTCCCGCCCGCGCGCTCGAGCCCGGCGAGCTCCCGCTCCCGCTGCGTTCGTTGGCGAAGATGAACAGTATGAACAATAATGAACAGTAAATTCTAACCGAAACGATATTAACCGTTTCGGCACGGGTTCGGTCGAAACGCCGAACCATGATCTATAGGATATTCTGAGCATTCCATTATTGTTGTGCAGGTCACAACTGACAATTGCAACTGCCATGATGTTTTGGCAGCGGTTTTACCTTTGCCAATCTCATGCAAAAAAATGGCAGCCTTGTATTTACATTGACCCAAATAAACCATTTGTTTATGCACATTTATTGTGATGATTCTGCAATATGGTTATGGGTTATGCAATGTTGTTGGTCTACAAAATTTCTGACAAGTTATAACTCTTCCACAATAACATGTAGCCTGCTGCAAGTGTTGTATGCAACAAGTCTCTGATTCTCTAATTCTGTCTTATCTGTCAAAAATCTATTCTGATCCTGTGGCCTACAGCCTTTTTGTTGAATTGAATTACTCGAAGGATTCCACTTGCATCCTAGTCATAATATGAACGGGTGCGTTAGCATGTCGGGAATTTTCTGTATGTTTTTGTCTATCTATTGCATACCAAGATCGATGTTAGAATCTTTCTCAGCTGGTGCTTTTGCTATTGAATACATTAGGTTGATTTTTAACTTTTATTATGCAATAGCTTCTGCTAGTAAATTCTGCCCTACAAATTTGATGGATTTGATAGTTAATATCTGTAATAATCAAACTAGGTTGACATCCCATAACTTGGATGGTGAAAATGAAACTGCTTTCTCATGAGTGGTTCTGAATATTCATGCGGAGGCTGTGTCATGCACTCATGTACCAGCACCTACACATGAGACAAAGTCTTGTAGCTAAGATGGAGTTGTCTGAATTCACTTCATTGACATATTTATCCATATGATACATGTGTGTATGCACTTGCAAAAATTGCGACCTGAAAGAAATTTAGTGGTATTTAGGCTGATGGTATAGAATAAACCATGCTTATTCCTTCTACTTTAAGTTTTACTTAATTAACTTTCTTTCTTGATATTTGCAGAAAGAAATATTTAATTATTTTTATAGTTTATTGAAGATCTTGCCTCACTTCTATCAAGTTTTGGTTTTAGTCCCAGTTGAATAGTCTGTGTGTAGGTTTGGCAGGGTACGAGGATATAAGAATATCTGTTGCACCTTGGTAAACTATTTCACACTCACAATGGCTCATTTAGGATCTGGAAATGATGGATTACTGATCCATGCAGTCTATTAATTGTGAAGGAATTAATGAAGTTTATTGCCTCGTCTTTTCTGTAACAAATTTTATATATGTACTGATGATGTATGAACACTTGTAGTACAATTTGCGATTTATTATTGTTCGTTTGATTTACTTTTTTGTTTTTTTTTTACCTTGCCAGAGGCACTTCAAATTTCTGCTTTGTCATCAGCAATGTCATACTATCGTTACTGATAGTCCTGACCTTTGAACTTTGGAATTTATGTAATCATATTTTTTGAGTATTCTTCTTTTGATAATGGAGACAGTGGCAGCAGTTTATGAGCTTAAAAGCAGTCATGGATATATCACAACTAGTGCTTTTTTGTTTGCAATACTGTATACACTGCTGTTCATCTTGTGATTGTACAAAACTCTGACATTGCTTGTGTTCTGCCAGACTGTAGCAACGGTATGTATGTTTCTTGTTTCCAAAGTTGAAGATACACCAGTACCATTGGACAAGGTTGTTATTGTGGCTTATGAGATGATACACAGAAAAAATCCTGCTGCTGCTCAACAAATTCACCAGAAAGTACTGCAAACCTTTACACATTTGTTTTGTAGGATAAATGCTGTAGGTGTCATCTCAGTTCTTTATTACCTTTGTTGATTAATGACCAGGATGCTTTGAAGAAGAAGAAAGTGCGGATCATAAAAGGAGAGAGATTAGTTCTTTCCACTGTTGGATTTGATTTTAAAATTGAGCATCCTTACAGGCCACTTGTCCATGCTTTCAATAAATTTGGCATCACCAAGGACATCAGACAAGTGGCTTGGAATTATGTCAATGATTGGTAAAATATCTTTTTATGTTTTTTTTTGTCTATTTTTTTCCTTGAATTGTATTGATATGAAAATATGAGTTCTGTAACACTCTTGTCGTATCCAATTGAACCACAACACAAATGAACAACATACATATAAAAGGTTTACAGAATACATTGAATTAAGATTTATTATATCAATACAAATATAGTCTAGATAACATAATGAAAAGTGATCTAAGTAGAAATACTCAAATTCTTCAAAAGAATTCGCATACATAAAAATAAAATAACATGTAAAGAAAACAGCTCCAACTGTAGTCGCGCACGTACTCACTGCTATTGTAGCCACTTGTGCCTAACTGCTACTCTTCTGTGGATGGGAATAGTCAAAGAGTGAGCCAAGGATGCTCAATAGAGAGTTACTTCCTTGAAACAGTGGGAGAGATCAATATTTAGGAGACAACAATAAAATTAACAGTAGTATCAAAAATAATACAACAATAATGATGATTAGATAAACCAACATTCACAGCAAGAAATGAATCAACAAAGATATCACATCCACGATAACTAATGTCAAGGACAGTGATTATAGACTCCCCTACAAATATTACAGAGATAGCCGCACCCCCAACCAAGCAGAGTCGAACCAATCTACATGTAAATCAGTATATAGGTGTGGTTGGACCCCCTACCAACCAGAGTCATACCACGCTGTACTCTCAACTGCTGATGGAGTGGTGATCCCGTCTAGTTACACAACGGATCACATCCCCTACAACTCAGGAGACCAACTACTATCACATCTGACAGTTCTGCTAATCTCGTACTGAAGTAGGAAATCGCCGACTAGTACCAGTCAAATAGAGTCCCACTACATACGTCCCTCAAAATACCAAAGGCTCAGCCACAATAAATATCGAGTCAAGATTACCAAGCAATAGAAACGAGTCAATTTGATCACAAATCAGATTAATCAGCTAGAAGACATCATAAAAAAAAAGGATTTGAGACCACCAATAGAATAAACATGAAAAACCGAGTTCAACGAGTCCTAAATCATCAAAATCGAATCTCAAATGAGAAAGTTATACTGTTCAAATGTGTATATGCAATTTAGCCCCTATATCATTTCAAATTACAACTCTGTCATCAAGATAAATAATTTTCATCAATTTTACATTATGAACCTCAAAATTATCAGATTATTATCAATAACCATTAATCCAGCAATTTATCACACAAGTCCTTAATAATTCCAAATTTGATCCTTACAGTATATTTTTCACAAAAGTCCCCAATACAATTTAATTTATAGATTAGTCCTTCGAGTTTCTAAATCATAACCAATCCAATCGATTTTCAAATAAATTATAATTTGATTTCATCTTACAAATTCATCCTTAATGTGATTTAAGTATCCCAATCAAATTTCAATACAATCATAAAGCAATTATCCCAAACCCAAATCAATTTATCAATCAATTTAATCAATCTTACCAAATTCTTCCAATTTAATCTTCAATCAATTTTAATTCCAATTCGTAATAATCGGACTCATTTCAATGTACCAAATCATGAATTCAGATTACTTAACTTGATCTACATCATTTACCTTATCATTAGTTCAATTAACCCCAAGCCTGACTCAAACCAATTCCAAACCAGAATCTAAACCAAAACCAATTATGAACCAAACCTAAGCCAAAACCAACTTTAAACTAAACCAAAATCAAAAACAACTTTAAACTAAACCAAAATCAAAACCAACTTTAAACTAAACCTAAACCAAAACCAACTTTAAATTAAACCAAAATCAAAACCAATCTCCTTCTTCCTCCTCAAACCCTAAACCTAATTTGCTGCCGCCGCCGCCGCCACGCCCCCATGCCGCCGCCTCCGGTCGTCGTCAGATCCGCACTGCCTTGCGCGCTGGCGGAACTCCGGCCCGCGTAGCCTCACGCCTCCTCGTCCTCTGGCGTACAGTGTAGTTCACGCCACCCGCTCCCTGCATGCCGGCGAACCACGCAGCCACACGCCGCCCGCTGCCAGTCACCGGTGATCAGCCGACGCTGATCAGAGAGAAAGTTAGAAATTTTGCAAATCTAGCCCTCTAATCTCTCTATTCTCAAAACATGCTATATATCGATATAATACTTCAAAAATTAAACATATTTAATTTCTACTAAGTTTTACTTAAAGATAGGTTATCATTATCCTTCTAAATATCATGAGGGTCACTAAGTTTACCAATTATTCAACATGAACTTGTCTCAAGAATAGAGGCAAAGAGAGAACGGATGAAAATAACTCAACCTACCTCAAATCTCGATGATGATCGTCCCGAATCTTCTTGCCACTCCGTAAGCCTTCCCAATGATCATTCCTTGACTCTCTTTACCTTCAAACCAGCTCTTGATTCCAGAAAGTTTAGTGTTTTCTTTCGGTAAAGAATGAAAGTTGATTTGTTTTCAGATTTTAATCAACCGGTTGTTAAAATTGTGGATAGTGGGTGGTTACACGTAGATCGTGGGTGGTTACACGTGAATAGTAGATGGTTATATGTGGATAGTGGGTGGTTACAAGTTCTGTTGTTATTTCTCTCTGCAGACTACGGACAATATTGTTGCTGCAATACAAGCTACACTATATTGCAACTGGCTTACTTTTCATTACTGCTAAATTTCACAACATAAAGCTCCCTTCTGGGAAGGGTTGTGTTTGGCGGCATGAGTTTGATGCCACACCTCAACAATTAAATGGTAAGAATGACTTCAATGCTTAAATGCCTTATCAGGTATATAAAATATGTGACTGATGTATCTAAAGCTTTTCTGCTTCAGTTTTTACAGCTGTGGTCCAAGAAATGATGGACTTGCTGGGTTATAAGAGGGGGAACATGGTAAAGCGTGCAACTGATAAGAAACCACCCGAGTTCTGCGGCAAATAGCAAAGAAGATTCGTGCAGTCCTGAGTCCTGTGTTTTGAGCAGGCCAGGTTCATCAACCAGAAGCTCAAACAATGACTTCAGTGCTGTGCATATAGAATCCATCAACCAAAACTTCTCCAGCAGCTGTAACCATGAGCCCTAGAATGCTTGCCTTGCTCCAAAGACGCAAACTGAATTCCAGGAAAGAGAATCTGAGAGTCCCGATAGTGTTGTTGAAAATGGTGAGACCTGTGGCAGGGGTTTGGACCTGTCAGGATCAGTGCCTGATCAAGTTTTCAATGGCCTTCGCAAGCTAGACATGGATAGAATGCTAGCAATGAGAAAGAAGACGAAGGGTGAAAGTCAGAATGACGCAAGGGGTATTAAATTAGAGGACATGGGTGAAGATGACTGGATAGAAAGAGAGCTGGAAACCGAGCTAGAGTTCTCAGCTCAGTCTGTGGCAAAGAAGCAAAGTTTTGAGTTGAGGCTTTTCCAGGGGCCTGATTTTTCGTTTTTAACTGCCGTTCTTTGGGACATTTATGTCCCCAAGAGGTGGTAAGCCACGCAAAGAAGTTAAAGTTCATCCCTACATATTCATCATTTGATGTTTATTGTGAGTTTGTTTTTCTGCATTAAGCTCAGGTATGATACTTATCTAGACATTGTCTGTGTTCCATGTTGATAGTTGTAACAATTGTGACCCTAAAATTATTGAGGGGTACATGTTAAGCCCCTGAAGGGATCAGTTTTTGATTTAGTTGGGGCCTAGAACAGCAGAGTGAAGGAATTCAGAGCAGAAAATTAATTAGCGGGGCGGTAGGTATGTTGGTGATGGAGAAGCTGCGAATAGATGGAAAGATGGCAGCAACTTAGGCCGAGGGAATATTTAATTTAAGGAATAATTATCTATCAGTTCTTGTAATTAATTTTAATTACGTATAACTTTCAGTAATTTTCGAAATTACTTATATTTTTATTTTCGAAAATATTTATTCACTGTCTCGACAGCACAGCTAGGTGCAAATATAAATCTAGATGCGAAATGATCCCGAACCAATTGCATAACCACCATCCGACACCAATCACATTCCACGTCCCAAGACTCAGCTCAACAGCTAGCACACAGTAAGACTCGGGTAATAAGCTTTTTCTTCCTCTGTCGGCCTAAGGAGTGGTGCTTTCATATCTGCGCTAGATGCTGGGTACAGATGGGATTCTAGGTCAATCAGTCTCTCGGCAACAGGGTTTTCTTCCTTATTTACTCTTCCTCCTAGTCAGCACGTTAGGCTGAGCTATAGGACTGCTGCATTGGATCCCGTCATCCGTCTTGCCGATCAGTTTCCAATGCACGCGCCGCCAATGGTTGGAGCGTGGGGTAGTTTGACCTGGCGAACGGAGTATATCGGTACCTTTCAAAGTAGTACTCGGTTGACTTTTCTGTGATGTGTGATGGATCCAAAGCAACCGGATTATGATATGATATATTATTATTTAATTAAAATTTTTTAAAAAAATTTAGATTTTATCGCTAGTTATTTTTATAATTAAATCTCTAAAAATTTATTTTTTATATTCTACATCCCAAATTCGTTTTTTTTAAATAACACCCCGAAATTACTCCGATTTACATAAAAATTCTCGAAATTCGGATTTTTGTAAATAACTCCCGGAAATTATTTCGATTTACAGAAAAGTCTCCGAAATTTAAATTTTTACAAATAACACCCCGAAATTATTCAGATTTATAGAAAAATTTCTGAAATTCGGATTTTTATAAATAACACCCCGAAATTATTCCGAATTACAAAAAAATTTCGAAATTTTCTTATAAAATCCTTTCCTTCTTACTTACTGTAGCCCTAAACAGTAGTGTCGCCGCCGCAGCCACTCTGCCGCTCCCTGCGCAGCTGCTGCCGTCGCTGCCCCGCCAGCGAGAAGATCGCCGTCCGGTTGCTGCCCGGCGCCCCCCCACACCGTTGCTGCTCTGCGCCGCACCCCCCACGCCGTTGCTGCTCTGCGCCGCACCCCCCACGCGGTCGCCGTCGGTGCTCTGTCATTCGTCCTCGCCCCCTGCTCTGTCATTCTCATCCTCCCTCTGATTTGGAAATCGAAGGGCCTGTAGGTCCTAGCTATGATGTGAGCATTACGATGGAGAAATGCACCTTGGACGAGTTCGAGCATTTGAAGCTGGATAAACAGAACATGGAGGTGGAATTTACCAGCTGTGCTGAATCATTGGAACACACGAAGATTCAGTTGGTTGAAACAGAGCAACAACTATCAGAGCTTAAATTAGATCTGACTTCATGCCAGAAGTTAAATAGTTTGGCTGAGACACAAGTGTATGGCTGAATCGTACAAGTCACTTGAATCTCGAACACAAGAATTAGAAAGTGAGATCTACCCAAGGTTTTCGGTTTCGGTTTCGGTTTCGGTTTCGGTTTCGGAACCGGCCGAAACCGATACGTTTCGGCCGTTTCGGCCGTTTTGGTTTTAGTTTCGGCCGTTTCGGTTTTGACCGAAAGAATTTTTAAAATTATTAATTAGGCGTTGACCAGAGTTTGACTATATTTTGACTGTGCTTTGACTTCAAATTAAAAATACGATAAAATATTTGAAAAAATTTGAAAAAATTTGGAAAATTATGAATGAATTTATACTTAATTTTACAATAATTTTAAATATTATTTAAGCTAATTAAATTTAATTTTGATAGTTAGTCACTGATATTGTCTGCTTTTGATGTAGGACAACTACATCTTTTTTCACAGTAAAATTAGAGATCCAGTCCAAGTTGAATTCCAACTCCAATTAGGATCCGTCAAGATTCGTACAGCTACAGTCCAAAGGCCATATCTCCTAAGATATTGATCCAAATTCAGCAAATAACTATCCGTTGGAAAGCTGAGATCGATTTCTACAAGTCTCTTATTTACTATTTTGGATAATTCGGATTTTATGTTGATCAAAATTAGGATTTATTTATCAGTCCGAGTCAATAACAGTCCTAGCCCAATAAGGAATAGGATTTATATATCTTTATTTAAGATATGTTAAGTAGAATTCTTAGTAGAGTCTAAGTTCTATTTTTAGTCTATACCAAGTAGGACTCTAAGTTTATCAGAGGGCTATATATACAGCCCAAGGTTGTAACAAAAGGAAAAAGACTTTTCTATCAATAATATTCTCTTATTTTGGGTTTGTTCCCTTTTTATCTTCCTTGTGGATTCAAGGATCTATCGTGGTGAGAAGACGGTGATCTTCTTCCGATCCCTTGTGCCCCATCTGGCTACATCAAGCGGATTTATCATTATGAGAAGACGGTGATCTTCTCCCTATTCCTCATGCCTTCTTCCCGCTGCATCAAGTGGTATCAGAGCGACGTTGTTCCTAAGCTCAACTCCATTGATCGTAGTTGGTGGCAACAACTCCATGGACAGCGATCTAGGAGATTATCAAATTCGAGATTTGATTAAACAAAATTTTCTTGCTTCTATCACTAGGAAGTATGAAGCTTTGAAACAGATTGAAACTAATAACCAAGTTCATCAATTGATCGTCGAAAAGGCTCGTGGTCCGATGTCTTGGAGATCAACAGACGAAGCTATTCAGGAAAACCAAAACCATGGTGAGGTGAATATTCCATACTTTCATGGCAATGAGAATTTATTTATTTGGATCGATAAAGTTGAGAAATTCTTTAAGTTTATGGAGATTCCTGAAGAGAAGAAGGTGAAAATTGTTGAATACAAGCTTGATGGTTATGCTTCATCTTGGTGGGAGCAAATTCAAGTCCAAAGAACACGTGAAGGCAAACCAAAATTCGCTCATGGCTGAAGATGCTTAAACTATTCAATATAAAGTTCTCAAAAGGGGATCAAAATCAGGTAAAACAGATCTCTCATCCAAAGGCTTCTGACATTGAAATCAATGGAGACAACCATGAGGTATTAATTCCACATCTTAGTAACTTTCCTCTAGTATTGAATTATCAAGTCAAAGAAGAGGCTGTGGATTGTGTGGAAGACGAACAAACTAATGAAGAATTTATTGAGAGCCCCAAAGATTCTTTCTTTGATGAATTAGAAGATCATACAAAAGTAGCTTTGGATGTTATAGAAAATTTTCAAGATACTATCTATGAGAATTCATATGAATCAGTTGACAATCTTGAAGGCTGCAAGAAAGAGTTTTCTACTTGTGAAAATATTGACTGTGCTAGTCAAGATTATTCTTTGAAGTCATCAAAAGCCAACTCTCTTGAACAACTAGAGAAAATTTCTACAGGAGTTATCACTATGAAAGATTCGAAATTTGCAATGGCATATCCAAATTATTGTTGCAATTGTCAGCAAACTTGCGAAGAATACTTTCATTGCATGAGAACAAATCATAAGTTGGTGTGTACAAAAAAATTTATTTCAAATAAGGTCAAAAGGAATCCTGCAAAAGTTTAAGTGGTTGTGTCGAAGGAAAATAGGAAATCAAAGTGCTGAAGATGTTACTCGAAGAACTCTTATTGGTTTACATCATCAAGTTTTATGTTGGAAAGAGTTCAAGGGGAGCACAACTGCACCAACGGAGACTCCAATCTTTGACTTGAGGACAAGTCTTTTACAAGTGGAGGGGTCTGATGTAGGACAACTACATCTTTTTTCACAGTAAAATTAGAGATCCAGTCCAAGTTGAATTCCAACTCCAATTAGGATCCATCAAGATTCGTACAGCTACAGTCCAAAGGCCTTATCTCCTAAGATATTGATCCAAATTCAGCAAATAACTATCTGTTGGAAAGTTGAGATCGATTCCTACAAGTCTCTTATTTACTATTTTGGATAATTCGGATTTTATGTTGATCAAAATTAGGATTTATTTATCAGTCCGAGTCAATAACAGTCCTAGCCCAATAAGGAATAGGATTTATATATCTTTATTTAAGATATGTTAAGTAGAATTCTTAGTAGAGTCTAAGTCCTATTGACTCTAAGTTTATCAGAGGGCTATATATACAGCCCAAGGTTGTAACAAAAGGAAAAAGACTTTTCTATCAATAATATTATCTTATTTTGGGTTTGTTCCCTTTTTATCTTCCTTGTGGATTCAAGGATCTATCGTGGTGAGAAGACGGTGATCTTCTTCCGATCCCTTGTGCCCCATCCGGCTACATCAAGCGGATTTATCATTATGAGAAGACGGTGATCTTCTCCCTATTCCTCATGCCTTCCTCCCACTGCATCAAGTGAAGACGGTGATCTTCTCCCTATCTCTCGTGCTTCCTCCCTCTGCATCAAGAGAAGACGGTGCTCTTTCTCCGACCCCTCGTGCCCCCTCTTCCTGCTGCATCAGCTTTTAATATATATTAGTGTATTAAAAAAATATATAAGAAATGATATGAATATGATTAAAATTTAAAAATTAACATAAGCAAATTTAACTTTTCATTAAAATGTATTTCACACATACATAATTTATAAATTCTAAAATAATACAACTAATCATCATCGTCATTATCGGTTGAGTTTGGAACATCTGGGTGTGGAATTATAAATTTAGTACCTCGATGATCTGGACGAGCATTTATGGGAATATGAATTAAAATAATTACCTCTACGCGATCTCATGGCAGCGGTTCTGAAGTATAACCATATATCGAAGGTCTAAAATAAAAATTATATTTTGACTAAAATTTAATTTAATTTTAATTATTTTTTAACTTCAAATTAAAAAATTATAATATATTTAAAAAATTTTAAAAATAATGAATAATTACGTGAATAATATTACGTACGTAAATAATATCTGACAGAAACCGATAAGGACGTCGAAATCAAATTGGTGACAACACTGGCCTCAGTGTAAGGCCAGCCTCATCTTACGGGAGTACGAGTCAAGTTAGCGAGGGCACGAGATAGGACGGCGGTAAACTAGTAAGTGCGCAGGGTTTTTGGGTTCGAACATAAAGCCGGCGCGAGATCCTCCCAAGACCACCCCCCCCCCCACAACAACTGACCCAAACAAAAACGCGCGAGCCTAGCCGAGCTCCCACACGCCCGACTGGTCAGCCCGCGAGTCACGCCAAGCCGCCGCCGCCAACCCCCACCTACCCCACACACCCCCCCCCACCCCAAACCCCACGGCGACAGCGTCCGAGCTCGAGAGCTCTCGCCAGTCCGCATGCACGCGGAGCCTCCCGCCCCCCCAACCCACGTGAGTCGGCGAGCTCCGCCCGCACGTCGCTCGGGCTCGAGCCCGGGGGAGACGCTCCCACCCGCCGATGCCGGCGCGCTCGAGCCCGCCCCGTCGCGACGCTCGGCGAGCTCCCGCCACATGCGAGCCCGATCCCGGTGAGCTCTCTGGGCCCCCCCCCCCGCCACGACGCATAGCCAGGCGAAGCTCCCGACCCGCGTGCGATCCACGGCGGGCTCCGCCCGCCCGCCGCGAAGCCGCACGGCGAGCTCCCGCCCTCCCGCGCGCGAGCCCGGCGAGCTCCCGCCCGCCCGCGCGCGAGCCCGGCGAGCTCCTGCTCCCGCTGCGTTCGTTGGCGAAGATGAACAGTGATGAACAGTAAACCCTAACCGAAACGATATTAACCGTTTCGACACGGGTTCGGCCGAAACGTTTCGTTTTCGGCCAAAACGCCGAACCATGGATCTACCAGTTGCGTTTGAAGGCTGAAACATTGGATAATGAACTCCAAGATGAAAAATGTGTTCACCTAGATGATTTAGCACAATATAATGACCTTCAATAGGAGATCGAAAGGTCAGGATACAAAAAACCCAAGCTTACTTTTTACTTTCTTTCAGCATTTTTTGTTTGTTGATTGTCTTTAAAAATCATTGTTTTGCTTGTGCATGTTTTATTGCTGCCCTCTAGTTCTAATTTCCAATTCTGCTGAGATTGTTCTCTTGGCTGGTCCTCACTGATCTCTGTTTGCATTTCATTATTTTCAGGTTAAGGAATAAGAAATGTGCAACTTGCTCCCTTTCTTCAGATGCTGATGTAGATACCAAGGCAAACAGGTTTGTGGGGTGATATTATGTTAATTCAAAAATAATTAACAGCCTAGGACGTCCTATTTTTTGAGTTTTAAGTGTCATGATAATACTATTGATATGACTTTTTTTTTATGAGTTAACATTTAATTTTTTTTGGGTTCATTTATTGGCTTAAATTGTCTATTTTTCGTTGATGCTTATATTGTAACTATTTTCTTTGCATTAATTTATTCCTTTGTGCTTTCATTGCTTGCAATTTTATGCGCTGAGTAAACATATTGCTACAATCTGCAAATCCATCTTTTTCTTTTTGCATATCCAAAGAATCTGCAAATCTATCTTGTATCTTTTCATGAAAAACTTATGCAGTAAATAACATGTAGTGATCTTCAACATCTATAGATTGGAAATGCGCTTCCTGTAACTGCTCAAGTTTTTTATATCATTTGGGGTACAAGGCAAGGCGTTCCTGATTTCTATTCTAGACGCATCCTTATTCTATTGTCTTAACACTTTCAAGTTTTTATCTGGTGTGACAGGAGAGGGAGATAGCAGAAGCTGCAGAGAAGCTTGCAGAATGCCAGGAAACCATTTTTCTTCTTAGCAAGAAGCTGAAAGCAATGGGCCCACCAGCTGAGCTAATGGGCTCCTCTCCGAATGACAGGCACCAGATGATCGATGGCTTTTCTGAAGATGAACCGAGTGAGAATGGTGTTCACCTGCGATTTATGCCTAGCCCACAACAGTTTGATTAGGCCAAGGCAGAGAAATTCACGCCCTCAAATACACAGAAAACCAGAGGTGAGTCATCTTTGGATGGGTACAACTCATACATAAGCCCGTCTGATACTGAAACAAGCTCCTTACTGAGGTCACCAATAAGCTCCAAGCGCCAAAAGCAGCAGTCATCTAGATCATCCTCATCCTCTTCTGTCTCGAGCATGATGATATCTGAGAAACAAGGGCACAGTTTTAGTCGGTTTTGTGTCTTGAACTTTCTATCTGCTATTACTATCTAATTACTGATTAGGCTATATTGTTCTAGCAAACTGCAAGCTTCTATTATTGTTCTGGCAGGCTACATCGAAAGTAAAACATGTTATAAAATCTCAGGAATGATTGTCATTCACTAAGAAGTGGCTTTCTTTATCATCTCCAATTTTACATAAATAGGGTTTATCTTTTGGTGGGAGATCTGGATCTGGTATGATTTCTCTCCGTACTCTTTCTTTAGTTGTTTCAAAACTTAAAATTTAAAATTACAATTTTCATATTATACATTTAAAAATAGATCCCTTGATTTTTTTTTAATAAATAAGTCAATATTTTAATCATTTTTAATATTAAATTTCACAAAAAAAGACAGTGAAGATTTTAAAATTTCAAATTTCAAATCACATATTTAATAGTTTTTACATTTAAAAATAGACCACCTTTAATATTTTTATTTATAAATAAGTCCAAATTTTATTTATTTTATAAGTAAATTTTACAAATAAATCATCGAAGGTTTCAAACTTAAAATTTAAAATTACAAGTTTCCATATTGTATATTACAAATATACACGTGATTTTTTTTAAAATAAATCAATGATTTTAATCATGTTAAATATATACCTTTCCATAGAAAGGACAGTGAAGGTTTTAAAATTTCAAATTTCAAATTACATATTTAATATTTTTACATTTAAAAAGAGACCACCTTTAATATTTTTATTTATAAATAAGTCCAAAATTTATTTATTTTATAAGTAAATTTTACAAATAAATCATCGAAGGTTTCAAAACATAAAATTTAAAATTACAAGTTTCATATTGTACATTTACAAATGGATCCCTTATTTTTTTTTAAATAAGTCAATATTTTAATCATTTTTAATATTAAATTTCACAGAAAAGACAGTGAAAGTTTTAAAATTTCAAATTTCAAATTACAAGTTTACTATTTTTACATTTAAAAATAGACCACGTTTAATATTTTTATTTATAATAAGCCCAAATTTTATTTATTTTATAAGTAAATTTTACAAATAATTCATTGAAGGTTTCAAACCTTAAAATTTAAAATTACAACTTTCATATTGTACATTTACAAATAGATCCCTTGATTTTTTTAAAATAAGTCAATATTTTAATCATTTTTAATATTAATTTTCACAAAAAGACAATGAAAGTTTTAAAATTTAAAATTTCAAATTACAAGTTTACTATTTTTATATTTAAAAATAAACCACCTTTAATATTTTTATTTATAAATAAGTTCAAATTTTATTTATTTTATAAGTAAATTTTACAAATAAGTTATTGAACGTTTCAAAACTTAAAATTTAAAATTATAACTTTCATATTATACATTTACAAATAGACCCCTTCAATATTTTTATTTATAAATAAGTCTATATTTTTTATCATATTTTAAATAAAATTTTACAAAAAAGATATTAATGATTTTTAACTTTATAAATACAAATTTAATATTTATACATTAAAAAATAGACCCTTAAATATTTTTTTAAAAAATAAGTCTAAATTTTACTTATTTTAAAACTAATTTTTACAAAAAAACCCCTCGCCGGACCATCGCCGGCCGGCGTCCGCGGCCGCGCGCAGGGGATTGAGGCCGAGGTTGAGGTCGTCCGCGCCCGCTGCCGGCGCGCCGGCCTCGGCGTCCGTCCCGCATGCCGAGGCCGTCCGCGCCCTCGTGCCAGCGCGCCGGCCTCAGTCTCCGTCCCCAGCACGCGGGCACGAACGGCCTCGGCCTTGGCCGTCCGCACTCGGTTGCTGGCGTGCCGGCCTCCACCTCTGCTTCCGCTGTTGGCTCCGGCGTCACCGCCCGCGCGCCGCCACTCTTGTCGCCGTCAAATTTCGGGGACTTTTCTGTAAATCAGAATAATTTCCGGGGGTTATTTGCAAAAATCCGAATTTCGAGGACTTTTATGTAAATCGGAGTAATTTCGGGGTGTTATTTGCAAAAAATCGAATTTCGAAACGTAAAATATAAAAAAATAAGTTTTTAGGGGTTTAATTATAAAAATAACTGAGGGTAAAATCGAAATTTTTTGGGAAAATTTTGATTAAATAACAATCAAGGGGTGTGGGTAAATATTTTCGAAAATGAGGGTATTGGTAATTCTGGAAATTAGGGGGGTTGTACATAATTAAGGCTAATTACAAGGACCTATACGTAATTATTCCTTAATTTAACATAAAAGCGAGACATTTGTAGCAAATTTTTGCATTATGACAAGCTTTACAATTATTTTTTGTATTCTTTTATTGGGTTGTATATTTTCATTAGTTGTAACTACGCGTTTACGTTGTTCATTAAAGTTTTTTTTTTGTGAGAAAATTCTACATGCATATATTTTAGAACCTCTTTTGAATCAATTTTGAATATTTAGAACCCATTTGGTAACAAATCAAGATTACAATTAAAGTCAATTTATCACTTTTATAAATTAAAATTTTTTTTATCAAAATTGATTTTATAATAATTTAAAGTTTGAAATTAATTAATTCTGAATAATAATTTAATTTAATAATGATGTAAATTAATTAACATTTTTTTAGAAAAAATTAAAATTTAAGATTAGTCCTGACCTTCATCTATTATCAAATAAGGTTGAGCGATTCACAATAAATCAGATCTCTTGTTTTTGGAATCTGCGTTTTGCAATGAATCCGTGCTCGTTATCTTCCCGATTCTTTCTCCAGAGCAAAAGACCCAGAATAGAACCAAAGGATATTTACCGACAACCCCCTGAGATTTTCCTTATTTACTAAAAACCCTCCGAGATTTCAATAATTACCTACACCTCCCTCTTTTTGAAATTTATTACCTACAACTCCCTGATTGTTATTTAATGGGCTAATTACGTACACCCCCCACAAATATCTGGTAATTACGAAAAATCCTCCGGAATTTCTGTAATTACCTACACCACCCTCTTTTTCAAAATATTTACCTACACCCTCTAATTGTTATTTAATCAAATTTTTCTCCAAAAATTCTGATTTTATCCTCCATAATTTTTACAATTAAACCCCTAAAACTTATTTTCTCACTCTCACTCTTTCTCCCAAAACATTTACAAATAAACCCTTGAAATATTTTTATTTATAAAGCGGTGAGAGAGGGCGGCGAGGGCGGCAAGTGGGCGAGCGTGGACGTTGGCTAGCGAGGGTGCGGGCACGGCCAGCGAGGAGTTTATTTGTAAAATTTAGTTTTAAAATAAATAAAATTTAGACTTATTTATAAATAAAAATATTTAAGGGGTCTATTTTAAAATGAATAAATATTAAAATTTTAATTTTAAATTTTAAGTTTTAAAAGCTTCAATGTCTTTTTTGTAAAATTTTGTTTTAAACATGATAAAAAAATGTAGACTTATTTATAAATAAAATATTCAAGGAGTCTATTTGTAAATGTACAATATGAAACTTGTAATTTTAAATTTTAAGTTTTCAAACCTTCAATGACTTATTCATAAAATTTAGTTTTAAAATAAATAAAATTTTGACTTATTTATAAATAAAAATATTCAAGGGGTCTATTTTTAAATATACAAATGTTAAATTTGTAATTTTAAATTTTAAGTTTGAAAACCTTCAATATCTTTTTTGTAAAATTTATTTAAAACATGATAAAAAATTTAGACTTATTTATAAATAAAAATTATTCAAGGGATCTATTTAAAAATGTATAAATATGAAACTTGTACTTTTAAATTTTAAGTTTTCAAACCTTCAATGATTTATTTGTAAAATTTAGTTTTAAAATAAAAAAAATTTAGACTTATTTATAAACAAAAATATTCAAGAGGTCTATTTTTAAATGTACAAATATTAAATTTGTAATTTTAAATTTTAAGTTTTAAAACCTTCAATGTCTTTTTATAAAATTTAATTTAAAAAATGATAAAAATTTAGACTTATTTATAAATCGAAATATTCAAGGGGTCTATTTGTAAATGTACAAATATGAAACTTGTAATTTCAAAGTTTAAGTTTTAAAATTATCAATGTCTTCTTTGTCAAATTTTATTTAAAAAATAATGAAATTTGAACTTATTTATAAATAAATATGTTTTAGGGGTTTATTTATAAATGTATAAATATTAAACTTGTAATTTGAAATTTTAAGTTTTAAAACCTTCAATGTCTTTTTTGTAAAATTTTATTTTAAAGATGATAAAATTTTGAACTTATTTTTAAATAAAAATATTCACGGGTCTATTTGTAAATGTACAAATATTAAATTTATAATTCAAAATTTTAATTTTTAAACTTCAATATTGTGAAATTTATTAAAAAATTGATAAAAGTTGGGATTATTTATAAATAAAAAAATTTGAGGGGTCTATTTGTAAATATAGAAAATATTTAACTTGTATTTTAAAATTTTAAGCTTTAATACCTTCAACTCTTTTTTGTTAAATTTTTTTTAAAACTTATAAATTTTTGACTTATTTACAAATAAAAAAATTCAAGGGACTTATTTGTAAATTCACAAATACAAAATTTGTAATTAAATTTCTTATGTAGGGTTTTTTTGTAAAATATTTAAAATATTTAAGATCCTTTTTATAAATTTTCATATAAAAAAATTAACATTTGGACTTTTTTATAAATAAAAAAATTCAAGTCGCTTATTTGTAAATATACAAATATTAGAGTTTACTTATAAAATATTTAAAATATTTCAGCTCCTTTATAAATATTTTTTTTGAAAATATTAACATTTGGATTTTTTTTATAAATAAAAAATTCAAGGGGCTTATTTGTAAAAATACAAATATTACAATTTATTTATAAAATATTTAAAATATTTCAGCTCCTTTATAAATATTTTTTTGAAAAATATTAATATTTGGACTTTTTTATAAATAAAAATATTTCAAGGATTTATTTGTAAATATTTTGGGAGAAAGAGTGGGAGTGAGAATATAAGTTTTTAGGAGTTTAATTGTAAAAAATACGAAGGGTAAAATTGAAATTTTAGAAAAAATTTGATTAAATAATAATCAGGATATTGCCGGGTATACGTAATTAGCCCTTATTTAATCAAATTTTTTTTCAATAATTTCACTTTTATCCTTCGTAATTTTATAACTAAATGATGTAGGACAACTACATCCTTTTTCACAGTAAAATTAGAGATCCAGTCCAAGTTGAATTTCAACTCCAATTAGGATTTGTCAAGATTCGTACAGCTACAATCCGAGGGCCATATCTCCTAAGATATTGATCCAAATTCAGCAAATAACTATCCATTGGAAAGCTGAGATCGATTCCTACAAGTCTCTTATCTACTATTTTGGATAATTCGGACTTTATATTGATCAAAATTAGGATTTATTTGTCAGTCCGAGTCAATAACAGTCCTAGCCCAATAAGGAATATGATTTATATATCTTTATTTAAGATATGTTAAGTAGAATTCTTAGTAGAGTCTAAGTTCTATTTTTAGTCTACACCAAGTAGGATTCTAAGTTTATTAGAAGGCTATATATACAGCCCAATGTTGTAACAAAATGAGGAAGACTTTTCTATCAATAATATTCTCTTATTTTGGGTTTGTTCACTTTCTATCTTCCTTGTGGATTCAAGGATTATCATGGTGAGAAGACGGTGATCTTCTTCCCATCCCTCGTGCTTTCTCCCTCTGCATCAAGAGAAGACGGTGCTCTTTCTCCGACCCCTCGTGCCCCCTCTTCCCGCTGCATCAAGTGGTATCAAAGCGATGTTGTTCCTGAGCTCAACTCCATTGATTGTAGTTGGTGGCGACAACTCCATGGACAGTGATATAGGAGATTATCAAATTCGAGATTTGATTAAACAAAATTTTCTTACTTCTATCATTATGAAGTATGAAGCTTTGAAACAGATTGAAACGAAGAACCAAGTTCATCAATTGATCGTCGAAGAGGCTCGCGGTCCGATGTCTTGGAAATCAACAGACGAACCTATTCAGGAAAACCAAAACCATAGTGAGGTGAATATTCCATACTTTCATGGCTATGAGAATTTATTTATTTGGATCGATAAAGTTGAGAAATTCTTTAAGTTTATGGAGATTCCTGAAGAGAAGAAGGTGAAAATTGTTGAATACAAACTTAATGATTATGCTTCATCTTGGTGGGAGCAAATTCAAGTCCAAAGAACATGTGAAGGCAAACAAAAAATTCTCTCATAGCCGAAGATGCTTAAACTATTCAACCTAAAGTTCTCAAAAGGGGATCAAAATCAGGTAAAACAGATCTCTCATCCAAAGGCTTCTGACATTGAAATCAATGGAGATAACCATGAGGTATTAATTCCATATCTTAGTAACTTTCCTCTAGTATCAAATTATCAAGTCAAAGAAGAGGCTGTGGATCGTGTGGAAGACAAACAAACTAATAAAGAATTTATTGAGAGCCCCAAAGATTCTTTCTTTGATGAATTAGAAGATCATACAAAAGTAGCTTTGGATGTTACGGAAAATTTTCAAGAGACTATCTATGAGAATTCATATGAATCAGTTGACAATCTTGAAGGCTGCAAGAAAGAGTTTTCTACTTGTAAAAATATTGACTGTGCTACTCAAGATTATTCTTTAAAGTCATCAAAAGCCAATTCTCTTGAACAACTAGAGAAAATTTCTACCGGAGTTATCACTATGCAAGATTTAAAATTTGCAATGACACATTCAAATTATTATCGCAATTGTCAGCAAACTTGCGAAGAATACTTTTATTGCATGAGAACAAATCATAAATTGGTGTGTACAAAAAATTTATTTCAAATAAGGTCAAAAGGAATCCTGCAAAAGTTCAAGTGGTTGTGTCGAAAGAAAATAGGAAATCAAAGTGCTGAAGATGTTACTCGAAGAAATCTTATTTGTTTACATCATCAAGTTTTATGTTGGAAAGAGTTCACGGGGAGCACAACTGCACCAATGGAGACTCCAATCTTTGACTTGAGGACAAGTTTTTTACAAGTGAAGGGGTCTGATGTAGGACAACTACATCTTTTTTCACAGTAAAATTAGAGATCCAGTCCAAGTTGAATTCCAACTCCAATTAGGATCCGTCAATATTCATATAGCTATAGTCCGAAGGCCATATCTTCTAAGATATTGATCCAAATTCAGCAAATAACTATCCGTTGGAAAGCTGAGATCGATTCCTACAAATCTCTTATTTACTATTTTGGATAATTCAGACTTTATATTGATCAGAATTAGGATTTATTTGTCAGTCCGAGTCAATAACAGTCCTAACCCAATAAGAAATAGGATTTATATATCTTTATTTAAGATATGTTAAGTAAAATTCTTAATAGAATCTAAGTTCTATTTTTAGTTTACACCAAGTAGGACTCTAAGTTTATTAGAGGGTTATATATACAGCCCAATGTTATAACAAAAGGAGGAAAACTTTTCTATCAATAATATTCTCTTATTTTGGATTTGTTCCCTTTATATCTTCCTTGTGGATTCAAGAATTATCATGGTGAGAAGACGATGATCTTCTTCCCATCCTTCATGCCCCCTCCGGCTGCATCAAGCGGATCTATCATTGTGAGAAGACGGTGATCTTCTCCCTATTCCTCGTGCCTTCCTCCCGCTGCATCAAGTGAAAACGGTGATCTTCTCCCTATCTCTCGTGCCCTCTTCTGCTGTATCAAGAGAAGACGGTGATCTTTCTCCTACCCCTCGTACCCCCCTTCTTCCGCTGCATCACTAAATCTCTAAAAAATTTTACTTCTCACCCTCCACTTTTTCTCCTAGATATTTACAAATAAACCTTTTGGATATTTTTATTTATAAAAAATCAAAATATTAATATTTTTTAAATAAAAATTTATAAAAAGGACCTTAAATAATTTCAAAAATTTTACAAATAAATCTTATATAGAAAATTAAATTATAAATTTAATATTTATACATTTATAAACAAGCCCCTTGAATATTTTTATTTATAAATAAGCCCAAATATTAATATTTTTTTTAAATAAAAATTTATAAAAGGATCTTAAATTTGAAATATTTACAAATAAATCCTATATAATAAATTAAATTACAAACTTAATATTTGCACATTTACAAATAAACAAGCCCCTTGAATATTTTTATTTATAAATAAATCCAAATTTTATTAGTTTTTAAATAAAATTTTACAAAAAAGAGTTGAAGGTATTAAAACTTAAAATTTTAAAATACAAGCTTAATATTTGTACATTTACAAATAGACCCCTCAAATATTTTTATTTGTAAATAAATCCAAATTTTATCAATTTTTTAATAAAATTTCACAATACAGAAGTTTCTAAAATTAAAATTATAAATTATAAATTCAATATTTGTACATTTACAATAGACCTATGAAATATTTTTATTTATAAATAAGTCTAAAATTTTATTATTTTTAAAATAAAATTTTACAAAAAAGATATTGAAGGTTTTAAAACTTAAAATTTTAAATCACAAGTTTAATATTTGTATATTTATAAATAGACCCCTTGAATATTTTTATTTATGAATAAGTCCAAATTTCATCATTTTTAAATAAAATTTTACAAAAAAGATATTGAATGTTTTAAAACTTAGAATTTCAAATCACAAGTTTAATATTTATATATTTAAAAATAGATCCCTTAAATATTTTTATTTATAAATAAGTCCAAATTTTATCATTTTTAAAATAATATTTTATAAAAAAAATATTAGAAGTTTTAAACTTAGAATTTTAAATTACACGTTTAATATTTATACATTTATAAATAGATTACTTAAATATTTTTATTTATAAATAAATTTAAATTTATTGTTTTTTAATAAAATTTTACAAAAAATATATAAAGATTTTCAAACCGCCAAATTAGGGTATTTTAAAACTTTTCTTCCCCATCCCACCGCCCACCTCCTGCTCCCGCTCCTCCTCCTCCCCTTCTTTCCGCTCTTCCGACCTCGCCTCCTCTTCTTCTCTAGCTGCGTATGCCTCTTCTTACCACCCTAATGGCGTCCACCCTAATGCCTATCCGCCTCCAACCACAAGAAGAAGACCACTACCACTTCTTTCTCCTCCTACGTTGGAAGCAACAACACCCTTGTTCTCAAGAGGAGCAAATCGGTGGCACCGGCTCGTCCGTTTGCTGAGGGCAGCGGCAGCGGCATCGGCATCGGCATCGGCATCATGGATGTCGCTGCCGACAGTCCTCGGAAGAAGGGCTTCTGGTCCTTCCTCCATCTATCCTCGTCCTTGTCCTCCGCATCATCCTCCTCCTCTTCCGCTGCCGCTAACAACAAGAGGCCCTCCTCCTCCTTATCCTCCGCCGTCGAGACCAGAGATCTCAGGCAGCACCACCAGCCGTAGCAGCAGCAACGCCTTAACAATAATAATGGAGGTCCAAATAACAGTAGCAGCCTTGTGGATGGCAAGATTGCCTCAAACTCCACGAGCACTCGGCGGGAGCATCCGCAGCTGGCGTGCGACGAATCGGACAGGCCCAACGGCAGCCAGGCCTCGTCTTTCTTCGATCGAAAGGTAGCCAGATCCAGGTGTAAGAAATTCATGGAATATGTGCCAAAACAATCCAGAAATATTCATGTCAGATCATTGAGAAAAATAAAGATCACGGAAGCGTACCTGATTCCATTGAGATAAGACTGACACCCAATCAAACCCACTGCGCTCCGGCGACCGGTAGCGGAGACGGCGGCGTGCGGTGCGGCGGCGTGCGTCGCTGCTGCGCACAGGCGTCGTGTGCAGACAGCACGAGACCCGACGGCTTGGCGTCATGCGCAGGCAGGCGTCGTGCGGCAGCCGTCGGGCGCAGGCTGCTCGGGCTGCGGCGGCGCTTGCTTCGGCCCAACGGCTTGGGGTGACGACGACCGGAGGCGCGGGAGAGCTCGGCTCAGACGACGCCGGACGGCGTGACGGCCTGGCAGCCGTGGCCCAGCGGAGACGACGGCGTGGCAGCTCGGCGGCGTGGCGGCGGCGGCGGCGGAGCTGAGGGAGAAGATGGCGGCGCTGGAGGAGTTAGGGTTTGGGAGGAGGTCTTCTGACTGTTTGAAATTTTCCCCACGATGGATTTAGGGTTTCTTTTCCCTTTTTATATTAAATTCCACAGTCAGGGACCACACCCATAAATCTTAATGGGTTAATTATTAATTAGTCCATCAATAATTAACAATTAAACCCATGAATTCTACACATTCACAATTTAGACACCACACTTATATTTTAGATGACAAAGACCCTAAATTAAATAGATCACCTCAATTGGGTCCTTATACCATATAATAGAAATATATACACAATAATTTCATGCAATACATGTACGTCTACATGTCCTTATGCATAAATGTACATGATTTATAGTCCAAATTCTAACAATCTCCCACTTGGACTATATATAACCATGTACATATAACTTCTATTGCATATACATCTCTACATCTTTAATGTGTACACAACTAGAAAAGTCATCTAAACCGATTCCGTCCATTAGTCTCACTAACACAAGGACTAGAGAGGCAGTCATTGCTATTGTTTGCAACTAAACCCACATTAATCTCATGCATCAATTTAACTAAATGACATAAATCAAGTGTGGATGTGTAGCATGGAAATTACATGTAATGTGATCTGCACATGCCTATTTCCAACTGGTCCAACTTTAACCAAATGACATCAAAATTCAGAGTAAACAATGAAAACTGAAAATAACTGAATAATGTCATGACATTAAGTACAGTACCAAGCATAAATAAAAACACAAACTCCCACTAAATCAAATGGCATCAAATGCAACAACACCCATATTTGTAACATGATCATGAAAGGCTTTGGGTGCTTATGCCTTAGTGAGCGGATCTGCAATCATAGAGTTTGTTCCTACATACTCAATGCTAATTAACCCACTCTAAATTCTTTCCTTCACAACAAGGAACTTAATATCTATATACTTAGATTTTGAAGAGCTCCTGTTGTTATTTGAGTACAAGACTGCTGCTCTACTGTCACAGTGCAACTTAAGTGGCCTTTCAATACCATTAACTATTTGCAGTCCTGAAACAAAGTTTCGCAGCCACATAGCTTGATTAGATGCCTCATGACAAGCTACAAATTCAGCCTCCATAGTGGAAGATGCAACGAGTGTTTGTTTGTCACTCTTCCATGAAACTGCACCTCCAGCTGGCAGAAAAAGATAGCCAGATGTCGATTTACGACTGTCTTGGCATCCAGCAAAATCGGAATCAGAAAACCCAATGATGTCAAGTCTATCCGACTTCCCATATGTGAGCATTAAATCCTTTGTGCTTTGTGAGTATCTGAAGACTCTTTTGGCTGCTACCCAATGTTCTCTTCCTGGATTAGCTTGATATCTACCAAGCATTCCAACAATATATGCAAGGTCCGGACGAGTGCAAACCTGCGCATACATAAAGCTCCCTACCGCTGATGCGTAAGGAATATTTTTCATAAACTTGGAATCAATATCAGTTTTGGGACACTGGTTCAAACTAAATTTATCTCCTTTAGATACGGGGGTATCATGTGGTCTGCAATTTTGCATGCTAAATCGTTTTAATAGACTTTCGATGTAATCCTTCTGTGATAATCCTAAAACTCCTCGTGAACGATCACGATGAATTTGGATCCCTAATACGAAGGATGCTTCACCAAGATCTTTCATTTTAAATTGTTCCGAAAGAAATTTCTTGGTTTCTCGAAGCAGTTCTACATCACTACTAGCAAGCAAAATATCATCCACATATAAGATTAAGAAAATAAATCTACTCCCACTGAACTTATGGTATACACAATATTCAACAGGGTTCACTTTAAACCCAAATGAGAGAACAACCTGATGAAACTTTTGATACCATTGACGGGAAGCTTGCTTTAAGCCCATAGATGGATTCCTTAAGTTTACAAACCAATTGGCTAGATTCGTTGGAATCCAACCCCTCCGGTTGTAACATATAAATTGTTTCCTCAATGTCTCCATTAAGAAAAGCGGTCTTTACATCCATCTGATGTAACTCAAGATCAAAATGCGCTACAAGTGCCATGATGATCCTAAAAGAGTCTTTCGAAGAAACTGGAGAGAAAGTCTCTTTATAGTCAATGCCTTCCTTTTGGGTGAATCCTTTGGCGACAAGACGAGCTTTATATCTTTCTACATTACCTTGTGAATCCCTTTTGGTTTTAAAAATCCATTTACAACCAATAGGTTTCACACCTTCAGGCAATGAAATAAGATCCCAAACGTCATTGTCTTTCATGGATTGCATTTCCTCACCCATGGCATTAATCCACTTTTGAGAGTTGGAACCATTGACTGCTTCATGGAAGGTGAGTGGATCCTCTCCCTCTAAGCCAATGTTATTCTCATGTTCCTGAAGAAAAATAACATAATCATCTGAAATTGCTTTTTTCCTTTCTCTAGTGGATCTTCTTAAAAGCACAGGCTCTTCTTGAATTTGAGTATATTGAGTTTGATCCACATTTTCCTCATGAATAATGGATTGAGGAATAACTGGATGATCTTGATGAGTTGGAAGTTCAGCATTGTCTTGGATTTGTACCAGATGTTGTTGAAACAAGTTAGGAATGAAAGCTTGATCATAATCAACAACTACTGCAGGAAAAGGAATATTTTCCAACTCCTCCTCAAACACAAAACCTTTAACATTATCTTCCCCCCCAAACTCAACATCCTCAAAGAACCGAGCATTTCCCGTCTCAAAAAATGTTCTTGTTTTAGGATCGTAGAATTTAAATCCCCGTGATCTTTCAGCATATCCTACAAAATAACTACTAACAGTTCTTGCATCCAGTTTCTTTTCATTTGGCTTATAAGGCCTTGCTTCAGCTGGACATCCCCAAACTCGTAAGTGCTTTAAGACAGGTTTCTTACCCGTCCATAACTCATAAGGGGTTTTGTTAGCAGCTTTTGTAGGAACTCTATTGAGAATATACATTGCGGTCTTTAATGCATCTCCCCATAGTGAGTGAGGTAAAGTTGTACGACAAATCATACTTCGTACCATATCCTTAAGGGTTCTATTTCGTCTCTCAGCTACACCATTCATGTTCGGAGAACCCGGCATGGTGTATTGAGGAACGATCCCACACTCACTAAGAAATCTAGCAAATGGACCTGGACGTTGTTCACCTGATCCGTCGTACCTTCCGTAGTATTCACCACCACGATCAGATCTTATAGCCTTAATTGATATACCATGTTGGTTTTCAACTTCGGCTTTGAACAACTTAAAAACATCCAATGCTTGTGATTTCTCATGAATTAAATATAGGTAGCCATATCGAGAGTAATCATCTATGAATGTGATAAAATATTGTTGACCATTCTAAGAAGCTGTAGGGAACGATCCACAAATATCTGTATGTATCAAGTCTAAGACTTCCTTAGCTCTCTCAGCTCCTACTTTGCTCTTATTTGTAGTTTTTCCCTTTATACACTCAACACAAATATTATGATATGAATCATCAAGTTTTTCAAGAATTCCTTCTGACACAAGTCTGTCAATTCTCCTTTTAGAGATATGACCCAAACGCTTATGCCATAATTTAAAAGAATTTTCATTTGAAAATTTGTGTTTAGTGCCTTTTGTTTCAGTATTATGGGACTCACTGTATGAACTTTCTATATGAAGCAAATAAAGGTTGTCATTATCAGTTAAATGACTAGTTCCATACAACACAGAATTAAAATAAATATCACATTTTCTATTACCAAATGAACAAACAAATCCTTCTTTGTTCAAAATAGAAATTGATATCAAATTCCGTCTAAAAGACGGAACAATAAATGTATTATTTAATTCTAAATAAAAACCAGTACGTAATAACAACCGAAAAGTCCTAATGCCCACAACTTCAACCCCTTTTTCAGCCCCCATATAGATGTACTTCTCGTCATCATTTGGCTGTCGGGAGTTTAGGCAACCCTGCATAGATATACTTATGTGAGTTGTGGTAGCCGAATCCAACCACCAAGTATATCTGGGTACTGAAACTAAATTAACTTCAGAATTAACAAGAGCAAAAGATGCACCTTTCTTCACTCGCCAAGCATGAAATTTGGCACAATCTTTCTTAAAATGGGAAGAGTCCTTGCAAAAGAAGCATTTCTTTTCCTTATGTCCCTCGAACATATTTTGCTGCTTCTTTTGCAGTTCCTTCACCGCAACATCTTTAGTTTTTCTCTTCTTGCCTTGTCCGTAAGAAGATGATGCCAAATGAGCACTCTCGGTTTTATGGTGTTTCATCCTGTCTTCCTCTTGCACTAAATGAGAAATGAGCTCATTCATTATCCATTTCTCCTTCTGACAATTATAGCTCACTTCAAATTGACTGAATTGCGGAGGAAGAGAAATCAACACTAAATGAATGAGCAAGTCTTCCGAAAGCTCTAATTTTAGTGTTTTTAATTTCCCTACAAGATTAAACATTTCGAGAATATACTCCATTATGTTCCCGTTACCATTGTACCTCATGGAAACAAGTTTTCTTAAGGTTGCACTTGTTTCCGCCTTATCGCTTATCATATAGCACTTTTCAAGGGTTTCAAGGAACCTTTTAACATCAGTCTCCTCAGACATAGTGTCCAAAATTGTCTCTGGGATAGCATTTTTCATTATCATAAGACTCAAGCGGTTAGAGCGTTCCCACCTCTCAAAAGCTCTTCTATCATTAGCAGAGCTTTTATCTGCAAGAGGTGCAGGACGTGGCTCCCTCAATACTAGGTCAAGTTTCATACATCCCAATACTATAGTTACCTTATTTTTTCAAGTCTTAAAATTGCTCCCATTGAGCACTGGAATGTCATTGATATTGGCAGTGACAGCAGAAGCATTCATAAAGTCAACTGAAAGAGAATAAAAATTCAAAACACAATCAGCTCACAAAAAGAAATTAAATCTCATCTCAAGATACCTAGCACAACATTGAAATTAAGTCTTTGGACAAAATTCAATTTGTAAGTGGTACTCTTGGTGTGGCAATCAAATATTGACAATAAAGTCCTGTCAAATAATAAGCCTTTCTTTGGACCGACTTATTACCCACATGAATAAAACCAAATAATTGTCACATATTTATTACCACAAATATACTTTGGTTTCGGCCAAATAATAACCTTCCTTTGGGCCGGTTATTACCCGCATGAAACTCCAAGCATGTAGTGTCTTCCTAATATTTTTAGTTTAATTCAATCTATACAATAGAGGTTACTTTGGCAACATATTGTTTGAACTAAATTAAATTAAAATATTAGTAACTGAATCCATGAAAACATGCATTCTCAAAAACCCAACATGAAACCTGGCTCTGATACCACTTGTAAGAAATTCATGGAATATATGCCAAAACAATCCAGAAATATTCATGTCAGATCATTGAGAAAAATAAAGATCACGGAAGCGTACCTGATTCCATTGGGATAAGACTGACACCCAATCAAGTCCACTGCGCTCCGGCGACCGGCAGCGGAGACGGCGGCGTGCGGTGCGGCGACGTGCGTCGCTGCTGCGCGCAGGCATCGTGCGCAGACAGCACGGGACCCGACGGCTCGGCGTCATGCACAGGCAGGCGTCGTGCGGCAGCCGTCGTGCGCAGGCTGCTCGGGCTGCGGCGGCGCCTGCTTCGGCCCGACGACTTGGGGTGACGACGACCGGAGGCGCGGGAGAGCTCGGCTCAGACGACGCCGGCGGCGTGACGGCTTGGCAGCCGTGGCCCAGCGGAGACGACGGTGTGGCAGCGAGGAGGCCGGACTGCGTCATGGCGTGGCAGCGCGGCGGCCTGGCGGCGGCGGCGGCGTGGCAGCGCGGTGGCCTGGCGGCGGCGGCGGCAGAGCTGAGGGAGAAGATGGCAGCGCTGGAGGAGTTAGCGTTTGGGATGAGGTCTTCTGACTGTTTGGAATTTTCCCCACGATGGATCTAGAGTTTCTTTTCCCTTTTTATATCAAATTCCACAGTCAGGGACCACACCCATAAATCTTAATGGGTTAATTGTTAATCAGTCCATCAATAATTAACAATTAAACCCCAAGAATTCTACACATTCACAATTTAGACACCACACTTATATTTTAGATGACAAAGACCCTAAATTAAATAGATCACCTCAATTGGATCCTTATACCATATAATCGAAATATATACACAATAATTTCATGCAATACATGTACGTCTACATGTCCTTATGCATAAATGTACATGATTTATAGTCCAAATTCTAACACTAGGTCCGTGAGCTGCGGCAGTAGGAGCTTCTCCAGTGATTTCTTGGAGCACATTTCCACCGGCTTTGGCGACTGCACCCTCCGCAGGGTGGAGTCCCAGTGCAAAGTCAAGCCCCGGATCCTCCATCGAGTCGCTTGCGACGATGACCTGGATGGCCAGCGGATCAAGGAGAGGGTTCGGGGTGATATCTGTCTCGTCCTACTGACTTTCTGCCGCCAGTGCCGACCAAGATTACGGCAGTGATGGCCATCTGTCCCGCGTCGGTAACCCACATGGACGGAGTAGGAGCTGGGCCTGGGTTTTTTGCGAACCCAATTAGAGCCTTGAGAACGACTGCATCGGCTTCCAAGCCTTACAGCAACCGTCAAATTACGGTATTTTTCCACCTTCATGTATTTTTTATAAAATGTTATTAAAAAATAATAAATTTGAACTTTTTTATAAAAAAATACTTTAATAAATTAATTTATAAATATATAAATATTAAACTTATGATTTGAAATTCTAAGTTTTAAAACGTTCAATATCTTTTTTATAAAATTTTATTTTAAAAATGATAAAGTTTAAACTTATTTATAAATAAAAATATTCAACGGATCTATTTATAAATGTACAAATATTAAATTTATAATTTAAAATTTAAAATTTTAAAAGCTTCAATATCTTTTTTGTAAAATTTTATTTTAAAAACGATAAAATTTTAGACTTACTTATAAATAAAAATATTTCATAGGTCTATTGTAAATGTACAAATATTGAATTTGTAATTTAAACTTTTTAATTTTCAGAAACTTCTGTATTGTGAAATTTTATTAAAAAATTTGATAAAATTTGGACTTATTTATAAATAAAAATATTTGAGGGGTCTATTTGTAAATGTACAAATATTGAACTTGTATTTTAAAATTTTAAGTTTTAATACCTTCAACTCTTTTTTGTAAAATTTTATTCAAAAATTAATAAAATTTGGATTTATTTATAAATAAAAATATTCAAGGAGCTTGTTTATTTGTAAATGTGCAAATATTAAGTTTGTAATTTAATTTCTTATATATGATTTATTTTAAAATATTTAAAATATTTAAGGCCTTTTTAAATTTTTATTTAAAAAAATATTTTGTATTTATAAATAAAAATATTCAAGGGCTTATTTATAAATGTATAAATATTAACTTATAATTTAATTTCTATATAGATTTATTTGTAAATATTTAAAAATATTTAAGGTCCTTTTTATATTTGGACCTTATGTTTATTTGTAAAATATTTAAAATATTTAAGGTCCTTTTTATAAATTTTTATTTAAAAAAATATTAATATTTGAACTTTTTATAAATAAAAATATTCAAAGAGTTTATTTATAAATATTTAGGAGAAGAAATGGAAGGTGAGAAGTTAAATTTTTTAGAGATTTAGTTATAAAATTACGGAGGGTAAAAGTGAAAATTTTGAAAAAAAAATTGATTAAATAACAACCAGGGAGTTGTAAATAATAAATTTTAAAAGGATGGAGGTGTAGGTAATTATCGAAATCTTAGAGGGTTTTTGGTAAATAAGGCAAATCTCAGGAAGTTGTCGGTAAATATCCCTTTTTTTTATTCGGTTCAAAACTAGTATGGTTCTGTTCTAGGTCTTTTGCTATGGAGAAAGGATCGGGAAGTTAACGGGCACAAGTTCATTGCAAATACGGATTCCAAAAATAAGAGACCTGATTTATTGTAAATCGCTCAACCTTATTTGATAACAGATGAAGGTCAAGACTAATCCTAATTTTTAATTTTTTTTCTAAAAAAATTAATATTATTGATGAGGTACCTCTCCAGGATTTGGATCTATAATATGGACATGTCATCAGTTGTAAATCTTGTAACTGTATATTTTCCTTGTTTTTGACATTTTAGGGCTGATCTTCCCACCTAAGTGTTTTTAATTTTGGGCAAGGATTTTGAGTTCGCTGCACTTGATCAAGTTGTGGAGTACTATCCACAAGGCCATCATGGGATTGACAAAGAAGGCATGCCTATTTACATTAAAAAGCTAGGACAGATTGATGCTAACAAGCTCATGCAAGTGACAACCATGGATCGCTATGTTAAATACCATGTCAAGGAGTTCGAGAAAAACCTTCAACCTCAAGTTTCCGGCTTGCTCTATTGCAGCAAAAGCGCCATATTGATCAAAGCACCACAGTTCTTGATGTGCAGGGTGTGGTACGTGATCAATGGCTGCTTTTGTATGTGGGAGCACTGCCAAAAAGAATTCCTTTTCCACCAAATTCTAGTAGCCAAACTTTTATGGTTTTTGTGTGAACTGATATGTGTTTGGTCGTCAATGATGTTGGCCACTAGAGGACTGTCTAGGTCTATCTAAGTCCACAAAATTAGGATACCTCCTTTGAGTAACCATTCATTATCACCTACCTTCCATTTGGATTTCAAGGTGTCAAGCATTTGACAAAGACTGCACGTGAACTAATTGGGCAGCTTCATAAAATAGATGGTGATAATTATCCTGAGGTACATCACCCAGCATTGCTAAAGAATACTAGAAATCATGCTATGCAAAAGGTGGCAATTGAGATGAAATTCTTCTGTGGCAGACCTTGAATCAGATGTTCATCATCAATGCTAGCAGTGGCTTCAGACTGTTGTGGAACACTATCAAGAGTTTCCTTGATCCCAAAACTACCTCAAAGATTCATGTGGGCCCATTTGTTTATGTCTATATATTGAATACATATTTTTTTTCTTCCTACAAACAATATAACTATAAACAACCCGCTGTATATCAGGTTCTTGGGAACAAATACCAAAGCAAGCTGCTTGAAGTGATTAATGCAAGGTAAATTTGGAATGGTTTTTTGCATGGCCTTCCTTCTCCTTATTAGTTGACAATATTGGATTGTCGAATAGTATCTACTAAATATCCAATTGTGTCAACTAATAAGCTGAAGTCACTTGAATTAAGAGTAAATTTATGACTATTTAATGTTCCTAGTGAAAAACAGAAGCCTTTTCTGAAAAGTTATTCTAGATTGTCTACTGTCATATGCTTGGAATCCTAATATGTTCTTAGTTATATGGGTTTTGCTAGTGAGTTGCCCAAGTTTCTGGGTGGCATATGCACATGTGCAGAGCAAGGCGGCTGTCTTTTATCAGATAAAGGCCCATGGAAAGACCCTGAAATTATCCAGGTGTAATTGCATATTGTATAGGCAGTCATAAGTTAGCAGATGCAAATAGGACATGGTAAATCATCTTACCCAGTATCACTCTTGCAAGCCCACAGGTTACTCAGAATGGTGGAGCCAAGTCTGGAAAGCACATGAGAAATTCATCAATGGGTGAGAATGTAAGGCCCGGTGGAGCCAGTGGGCTAGTAGACACGCAGTGGACCTATAACTGATAGTAGTTGTCTTTAGCCCTACATTGACAAAGTGTTGGAATTGATACTGGGCTAAATATGATGACTACCATAGACCCAGAAACGAGGCCTTTTCCTGGGGAACTGGGAAAAATAAAATCTGGGGTCGGGTGGACCACGGGCCGCAGACGCCCAATGATAATATCGTGCTGGGTCGGGAGCATTATATAGTGGTATCAGAGCCACTTCACATCTCTTGATCTATGTGGGCTAGTTCAACGAGGAAGCTGAGCCCTTGAGGGGGAGAAATTGTAAGGCCCGGTGGGGCTAGTAGGCCAGTAGGTAGGCAGTGGACCTATAACTGGTAGCAGTTGTCTTTAATCCCACATCGACAAAGTATTGGAGTTGAGACTGGATTAAATATGATGACTACCGTAGACCCAAAAATGAGGCATTTTCCCGGAAAACTGGGAAAAACAAAATCCTGAGATCAGGCGGGTCATGAGCCATAGACGCCTCGGAACAATATTGTGCTGGTTTGGGGACATCACATAAAAGATGATTTCAGAGGATGAGATCACGTATCCCAATGCGGTACTAGTGACAAAACATTTCTTCTTGAAATGGAATTAGATTTGATATGATCATCTGACTATTGTTTTACTGATGACTGCATCATTTTGACCTAAAGGAGACCATATCGGATGTTGATGATTCTCCTAGGCTTCCAAGGGCTATGATTGAGCACCCAGAGTTGTCTCCAGTTCATGAGGAGATACTCTGTCCAGAGTACAAGGTATTTTCTAGAAGAGAAATGAGCATAGAACTGTCTTCTCAGTATCGTTTCTCAATGGAAGATGAACTACAGAGTGATCTAATCTACTGTAAAATTCAGGTTCCATCTGTGGCTGCCTACAGTTATGATGATGACATCCCGATGGTTGGCAAAACTGTGGATGCCACCTGGAGTAAGAAAACCCTGCATGAGAAGCTTGCTGCCACTAAAGGTCTGTACCACAATGTTTTAATTCTTTCTAGTCCAAGATTTACTTCATGGAAATGTATAACCTTTGAGACTTAGCATGGACTACTCAATGCCTAACAAACTACATGTTTGATCATGTCGGATACTCCATAGCTCTCCATAAAAATGAGAAAGGACATTTCCTTCACTCTTTTTCTTTGCCATTACATTGTAGAAGAAGGCTATCATTTTCTACCTGAGGGGATATCTTTGTCATGAGGAACTCTCCGCCACATGCCAAACATTGTTCAAGTGTATGAATCATGGTTGAAACGTATAATAGAAAAACTAAACTACTAAATGCTAGAGCCCTACAGCAACTGATTGGTTAGTTTGAATGCATCCCTATATTTTACTCGAGAGAGGTGACTTAAAAAACCTTACAGAATTTTTGAAGATCCTGACAGAATAATGCTGGCACTTGGTGCATAGATCTCAGTTCCTGAATTCTGAGATATGTCTCTTTCTTTCTGTTTTTGTGTGATGAAAGCATACTGATCATACTTCGGACCCAAATATATTGCTTGTAGTGCAGATACTTGTGACCTACCAGATCCTTGCAAAGTTCCATCAGGTGCAAGCAACAATCTAATTGGTGGGGCGATGGCCTTTGTCCTGGGAGTGAGCACCATTTTCGGGGTAACACGTGATTCGCCAATTGGCATTTCCACACCTGTTTACTGTGCTGAAACAATTGTTAATGGCCTGATGCACCATCACGAGCTGCCTGCACCGACTGTCGTCACAGTTGCTGACTGCCCGAGGTGATGAAGCGTCTCAGAGAACTTGAAGAGAAAGTGAGCATCATGAGCTTGAAGCCCGCTGAGATGCCATTTGATAAGGAGGGGATGTTGAATGCTGCTGTTAACCGTCTGGAAGCTCTGGAAGCTGAGCTTACTGCAGCCAAGAAGGTGCGGATCGTATGCCATTGCTGTAAAAGGCCAGCAAGCTTCAGCTGTACATTCCAGTCTGATGACAAAGGCTTCTTCTTGCAGGCTCTGGAGGATGCTCTTTCGCACCAAGAGGAGCTTCTAGCTTACATAGATAGCAAGAAAAAGAAGAAGAAGAAGAAGAAGAAGAAGTTGGTGAGTACTAAAAAGTAGTAGGATATATATTTGGGTGCTATGAGATTAATCTAACCTGCGCTAACTCATGGCTTTCAGAGCTCATATATTTGCATGACCTCGAATATCTGATTCCTATTTTTTTTTTCGCTATTTTGTAGTTCTTCTAAAGAATGCATGGAAATAAATGTCAGCTGACATTTATTTCCATGCATTCTTTAGAAGTTATCACATTGCAACACACTGTCAAAATTAACTTTTTTTTTTGTTTTTGCTTCTTTCTCCTTGCTGCAGAATCCGTTCTGCTGGTGAAAACAGGGTCAGGGGAAAGTTGCACTCTCGGCAAACGTTAGCTGTGATAAGTCATTGAAGCCAACTGGTGGCTGCTTTCTTTGATAGATTGACAGGTTAATTGTTTCGATTGACACTTGAGGATTTCAGAATTCCTGCGATACTATGCCCTTCGCTCTTCTCCATTTCTTGTTTAATGATATTACACTATAATGTTAATTTTGTGCTCTCTCCTCTTTGGCAGAGATAGTTTTCATGTTATCAAATGGCAGTTGTTCTCATGTTCGTCTTCTGGCTTTTCGCATTCGTGATCGAAATATCACCTTGTAATAATTGCATCTATGATTCTGAAAATGCTGTACCTGGCTGTGTTTGCCCTGAATTTGCCCAGGAATTTTGGACTGTAAAGCTGAAATGAAAGAAGAAAGAACCACTCAACGAAACCCAATAATTGTTTTTAATTAATCCAGCTGATTTGTTCTTGCACAGCATCCGAATGTCTAGAGAAAAAACAATCTGTCTGGCTCGATTGAATTTTGAAATTCTTTGTTTGGTTGGAAGAATTTTAACTCTTTAATTTCTTGAATATTTGAGTGAATCACCAGTTAAATACTAAAAAATTTTGAATACTAATATTAATCTTATTATTTGAAAACATCTTAGATATTCAAGTACTTTAATTATTGCAAAATTAAGATTAATGACTAAAAATACATTAAATATTTCAAATATTTAAATTATTAAAAAATTTAGATTAATTATGAAAAATATCTTTAATATCTAAAATATCTTAATTATTAACTATTTAAAATTTAGGTCAATTACATATAATTTCTTGAAATTTTATCAAATTTTGTATTTCTCCTCCAAGCTTAAATATTTGCATATAACTATTTGAAATTTTGTTAAATTGTATATTCCTCTTTCAAACTTAAAAATTTATATATAATCATAATATCTTCTCTGTGTTTTTGTAAAGTTGTATTTTATATTTCTAAAAAATAAATTTTTTTCTCATATGACCCTCCAAAATTTTTATATAATCCAAAAAATTCTATTTTTTAAATGTCCCTCTGAAAAAGTATTTTAAAAAAACATAAAAAAAATAAAGTTTACAAAAATATAAAGAAAATATCATTTCTTTACAACCATATGCAGAAATTTTTTCCTTCATCGTATCAATTCAAATCCTTTTATCTCATTGATTTTGAAACCTGATATAATTTTAGAAAATCGTAATATTATTCAAAAAATTTCTTTTTCTGGACAAAAATAATATTTCTGTTGCGACCACTTGCCTGACAGCCTGTTTTCAAACGGGAGTACACTCCCGATATGCCACGTGGTAGTTTCCCCTCCGGCCCAAACGGGTGCCCTTGCTCCCCCCATCTTCCCATGCCTTGGGGTTCAAGAAAGCGCGAATAATCCCCTTTCGAATTATTCGCCGCTCGTCGGCGACTTCGTCGGCCTCCAGCTCTGCGGATCACGACAGTTCTGCTCCTCCTCCTCTTGGTCCCTATCTAACGAGGGATTTCGAGCAATCAGGCAAGAATCCGTGCGATTTGCTGTTTTTCTAGCAGTTTCCAGGGGCTTTGCAGAGTCGCTGATCGAAATGCTGCCTTCTTTTGTCAGAGATTTTGATTGTTTTCTCTGTTTTAATCGGCGTCGGAGATGTCTGGCCTGCTCGATCGATTGGCCTGGCCTTGTGAGTTTTTTCCTTTAGATTTTCCTTTTTCTTTTGGTCTATTATTTAAATTTAGGGTTTGCCGCTGATGGAGGAAACAAAGAAATCATGAGATTTGATCAGAATTTTCTTGCATTTTTGTTTTAGAATCCTTCTCGGGATAGTTCGGCTATGAATACGGGATTTCTTATTCATCCTCAAGATGAATCCGGCCTGGTTGCGATGTCTTCTGATCTTTTTTGCTTGCATTTGCTGAAATTTTGTTTCACCCCAATTGGTTTGATCTTGAAATCTAGCTTCGAATGTCTGCAAAGTTATGAATAAATGGTCATCAACGGGGAGACCTATCATATATTCTCTTTCTGTAGATTCTGTTGTTCGTTTCATGTTCGTTCTGAATTTCTTTTTTCCATAAGATTTGAAGCAGGTTTGAAATGGCATCTTTGTTGCGTGATCCTGTCTTCTGTGTCTTCTATATTCACAAACTCCAGCCTTAGGCTTCCAATAAGTTCTTTCTTTTCCCCTCTGGGTTCTAAGTTGTCGGTAATTGGAGTAGAATATTATTTGCTCAAAAATATTGTTGATGACAACTCTATCATTATTTCGATTGTTGCAAACTCTAAAATTTTAAACCGTTTATTAGTTCTTCTTCTGTCACGCAAAAAAGAAAAAAATGGTTAATCCTTCAACTGGGATACAAAACCTTAGCATTTTTTTTTTAGAGTTTTGCTTCAGCTTATTATTTTTCTTGTTGGATTTCATCAACAGAAATCTTATCATCTACGCTTTTTCTGTGGATTCTTTTCTTAATATGGTAAATTATAAGTGTTTGTTCGAGTTTTGTGTATTTGGTGCCCTAGGTTTTTGAGACTTGGTTGCGCTACAAATTCAGCATCGATTGTTGGGATCAGGCCTTGTAGATGATACTTATGATTTCTTTTGTGCTCTAATCCTTGATGACTATCCGATTGGCATATCTTAGTTCCAATATTCCCATATTTCCATGTGGTATGGAGTAGTCTCTATCTATTTCACATCTTTGCTACTTGATTTTTGTGTATTCTATATTTACAAACTCCTGTCTTAGTAAGTGTCTTCCTTTTTCCCTATACATTATAAATTGTCAGCAACTGTGATTGGGACATAATCTTATTTGCTCAAGAAATATTGCTGTGACACTAACATCATTATTTGGTTTTTTGCAAACCCTCAACTCTTACCCTCTTTTTAGTCTCCTTCTGTCATGCAAAGGCAAAATTTGGTTTTTCTTTCCATTTGGGATGCAACTTCAGCACAAGTTTTTAGCAAATTGTGATTTTATCGTGCTAACTTTATTCAAACTTGAAGATTGTTTGCAGTAAACATGTCGATTTATTCAAGGAAATTTGCTGACCTAGCTTTCACAATTTTTAATTTGTTACAAGCTTTGAGGGGTCTTCTAGCATTGATGAAAGAAAAGAATGGAAATCTAATTTTGAATGTTTGGAAGATGAAAGGAGGACGAAGATTGGATCACTGAAAAAAAGGCAATAGATGCATCTACTAAATTCAAGCATTCACTGAAGAAGAAAAGCCGGAGGAAGAGCAATAGGCGCATCAATTCTATTTCAATTGAGGATGTCAGGGATACTGAGGAATAAGAAGTAGTTGATGCATTTTGTAGATCTTTGATTTTAGATGAGTTGCTACCTGGAAGACATGATGATTATCATATGATGTTAAGGTATACATTGTGTATCATATTGTTGATTTGTTTCTTTCAGTAGAATCCTTGGTTTTTATCTACTAAGATGTGAGGAATGAATGTGATTGGAAATAAGCTCTCTCTTCTTGTTCCTATAAGAGTAAACATAAAAAAACTGAGAATAGGAGAATGTGATAGCTATAATGGGTCTTAAGTTGTCATGATCTTTTTGGTATTATTTTCGGAATATTTCAAACCAATTTGTAGATTCTATTTGTATTTTTGTACAGAGACCTAGATTATTAAGGACTAACTAATAAGATTTTATTGAACTTTTTGCCTATTGGGCTATAAGTGTTTGGGATCTTTGTAAGTAATATTTGCCAATATTCTCAAGCACCATTATGAGAATAAATTGTATGCCAGAGTGCAGATGTTGAATATGACAGAGCTGCCATACAGTTCCTTTATTACACTAATTCTGGTAGACTTAATGTTGAGAATTAAAACTTTTACATTTGTAAACCTCACTATATTTGAATAGATCATATCTCTATAGTTGCAGTAGCCCTGTTGAGATTTTTCTTCTACTTGGCAGGAAGTTTTATCTAGAGAGTTATTTGTTTCTTATCTTACAATAGTTATACTTCAGTATGGAAATAAAGAAGTTACTATGTACCTATTGATTATGTTCAATTTCTTTCATTGATTTTTTTTTTGAGTAGCTGGAATTTACTGTTATAGTCTTGCTAAAATGCAAGGGATAAAATGATACAAAGTGTTTGCATTATTGCAAGACATAACATAAAAACATTTAAGTTTCTCAAAAACAGAAAAATCCCATTATGAAAGAAGATCAGTGTGATTTTGTGCAATAGGGGCCAGCCTTGTAGTGGCTTTCGGCATCTGATATGCTTTTCTTTGGCTCTAACTCCACTGTAGTATGAAAACTACCATTAATTTGCTACAATATAGTAGTTATATTCCCCAGCTTAATTTTTTGTTTTACAGAACAAGTATAGAATTATGATTTCAACAAAGTTTTAATTGTCTGCACAATGCATCCTACTATTCTGGTTTTCCTTTGGAAAATCTTTCGATTTCTTTTCAACCATATTGTCCACAGAAGGACCAATACTATGCTATAGACAGACTTTCTGTGTTGTTGTTGAATATTTTTCCTCCAACTTAACTAGAGGTCCAAATTAGAATTTGGGATATAGGTCATCTGTAGCTTTGCCATAAGTTGTTGTCAACTTTCTCTGATGAAGCTGCATTCAAAGAATAAGTGGTATTTAGTTTTTGGGTTGTCACGACAAAACATATACAAGTATTTTTCTCCCTTCCATTCTCTTTTCTCAAGATTTTCTAGTGAGAAGTTTTTTTTCGAAAAATCAGCCATGCAAAAATCTTGATTTTCAGAGGGCATAGGAGTTGCCAGATGCTGATAGGGAACAAGGTCTTGATACCGCATTCAGTCAGAAATCTGCATCTAGAGTTTATAGAGAAGAATTTGTCCTATCTCCAGATAATTCTGCCCATATCTTGTTGTGAAAAGACGGGTATTGTGTTTCTAATCAATATTTTTCGACAACTGATGTCTGTAAGAGTTCTTCTTTTTAGTAGTAATCCTTGCAAACCACTTTTCCCATTGTTAAATCATTGTTCTTAGCATATTTGAAGACTTCAGGGAATAATATCTCTAAATTATATCCATTGAGACATCTGTCTTCCCAGAAATTTATGGGTTGGTCATTCCCCACTTTATAGTAAATGCTTATCATGAATTTTTGTTTGACTTCCAAATTTTCAATCTAGAAGCTAGAGCAGGTGCTAGGATTTTGCTGATTCTACAGTGCTAGCAACTCACCCTTGTAATAATTTGTTTAGAACAATCTATTTCCATAGGTTGTTTTGATTATTAAATAATTTCCACCACCACTTTATTACTAAGGCTTGGTTGAAGGCTATTGCATCTTGAACACCTAACCCTCCATCATACTTTCCTATGTAGACTAATTTCCAGCTGGTCAAATGATATTTATATTGTTCTTTAGAGCCTCTCTATAAGAACCTAGATTTTATTTAATCAATTTGTGATATAGTCTATTTTGGAATATAGTAGAAAGCCATTTAGTAGATTGGGATGGTTCGTAATATGGAGTTTAACATAATTATTCTTTCTCCCATAGATAAATTCCCATCTTTCCATGTGTCCAATTTTTTTTCCACTTTGTTGATTAAGAACAGTCATTCAAATTCAAAAAAAAATTTTGTCCTTGATTGGCAGTCCTATGTAATTAGGCTTTTTATCTTACAATTCATGATTTTAACCAATTTTTCAATAACATTCAAGTCAATTGATTCAAAACTGACCACAGAATTTTTATGAAAATCGATCTTCATTCTAGACAAGTCTTGAAAAAGATAGAGAATTACTTTAGTGTAGAAATTAGTTTAGGACTGATTCTCCAAAAATTAAAGTATATAGTAAAGATTAAGAACACCATATAGGACTTTTATCATTTCTACTTTTTTAGCCAATTGAAGCATTTTATGCAAGCAATCTGTCACCAAAATGAATCGGTAATGAGAGAATGGATCATCCTGATTGTTCCATTTCCTGCTGAATATGCTACCATGTGGATTACTATTGAGTAATGTAGCCACTTTATTTGTTTCCAACATATTCCTAATCTAATACAGTCATTTCTTCCCAAAACTCTTGAGTAAAAAAAGTCTAGTTTACATTATCATAAACTTTTTTAAAGTCTAACTTCAACATAGCATCTTGAGTTTTCTATTTTTTACATCTAAAAATGATTTCTTTTGCAGTTGCAACACTCTCTAATATGTACCTTCTTCGTATAAATACAAACTGAGTAGTACTGACCAATTCTGGGATTTTTTTCTTCAATTTTTCTACTAAAACTTTTGTGAAGACATTTAATATATGGTCCAGTAAACAAATAGATTTGAAATCTTTTGGGTTATTTGTCCCTTTTTTGTGGAATCAAAGTAATCAAAACATGGTGACTTTTATCCAGGAGAATTTATGGGAGTACAAATCATTAAACATCTGCATAATATCTTATAGAATAAAATGAAAAAAATCAGGACAAAGTGTTTTTTATTCAACTATGGTCCAAATAGCCTGTTTGACCTGCTCTTTTGAAAATTCAGCATCCAATTCCATTGGGTTTGTACTATTTGGACATAGTTTTTCCCATTTTGCTTCCACAACTCATTATTTGATAGAACCAAATAGTTTTTTTTAGAAGTTCACCGCATGTTTAGTCCCGCTTTCTTCTATGGTATATACATGTCCCTCATCTCTTAGCTCAGTAATCATGTTAAGCTTCCTTTTATTGCTTGATAATTTGTGAAAAAAAGATAGTATTGACATTTACTTCTTGGATTTATTAGACTCTAAATTTTTTTTGTACATTAGTTTATCTTTTTTGAGAACATCACCTAGTTCCAATTTGCTTGTAACTAAATTATCTAGTTCTTCTATTGATAATCGAGCTTTCTCCTGTGCCTTATCTAGAAAGGCAATGTCCCTTATCATATTTTTTTTATTTTTTACTATCACATTAATGAAATTTTTCTTACACCATTTGGAGATATCATATTTTAACATTTTTAATTTCTTTATCATATTATTTATTTCATTTGTTCTATTCGGATATCTTTTTCAGTTGTCAATTACTATGTTATTAAAATCTTCCTTTTCCAACCACATAGTTATAAAGAGAAATCTTCTCCTTCTTTTCTTGTTATCCTTGAAAGAGAGCATGATAAGAACATGGTAAGAAGTAATTTGAAAGAGAGATTTAATAATAACTAGAGAGAATTTTGTTTTCTAGTCCAGTTAAACTAGAAATTTATTTTGTTTTGTGAAGTCCAAATCTAGCTGTTTATTGGACCATGTGGATTGTTTACTAGAAAAGGGAATTTCTATTAGATCATATTTAACAATTCATCCATTGAATTTTTCTCTATTTATGTTATTATGTATAGTATTTTTTGTGTCATCGTTGAATCTTGTGGCGTTGAAATTATCAAAAATTACTCATGAGAAGTCTCCTTTTTCTCTAACTGTGTTTAGTTCATTTTAGAACTCAATCCTCTTCTCTCATATACGAGGAGCATATGTAGTAGTACAGCTCCATTTCTCTTGAGTATTTAGCTGTAAAAGAATTGTAATTATAGAATAATTCCCCACATACTGATCAGACAAAGAGAATATCCCTTCATTTTAGCCAAGAAAAATTCTATTAGAAGCACCTTGAGATCGTAGTTCAAACCAACTACCCACTTCTCTCCTTCCTAGGAATTTTAGAGTACTTTTACTAAGATCTCTCAATTTTGTTTCCTAAATTCAATTCCTTTTATGTTTTAATTTCGCATGTTATATTTTTAACAAATCTTTTTTCTAATGAATTCCTAATGCTGTAGTATTTCACGAAAGAGTTATCATTCCTTAATCGAAGCTACACCCAAAAATACATCCCCTGATCTCTGATTATATAGTTTTTGCATTGCTTGATATACTGCTAAGGATTCAGGTTTGAACATATTTAGTTTGATTATATAGTTTGATCCCATCTGTGTAGAGTTTTTCTAAAGGCCAAGATGTAAGTATGCATGAGTTTTCTTTTCTAAGAGCAATTTATGCATATAAGTAGGGTTTCGAAGTATCTGTGATCTCAGATACCTTATAGGTGGACCTTATGGTTTTGGTACTGTTTGCAACTTCCACTCTATTCCATGTTAGCTTGTCTCATCCAACACTTATAGCCTTGTCATTCACCACTTTCAATGATCTCATCATCAGCAGAGCAAAAGTTAAGCAGAAAGTTTGGGCCTTGTAGGAGGTTCTCATTTGCCATTGTCATTGCCTTCCACATCTCTTTATCTACCTAAGATAGCACTTCTCTCCAACGACATTTCTGCATGATTGTAAATAGTCCTTTGTGATGATTGCAATACCAAAGTTAATCATCCTTTTTTTGAATCTTGAACTATTTTAACACATCTTGTGTCAAATGTACCAACAAGTTCTTTGTCCAGGTGCTTGAAAGCAAGGAAATTTGATGTTGAGAAGGCAAAGCACATGTGGGCAAAAATGCTTCAATGGAGGAAGGAGTTTATTGTAGACACTTTTAGAGGTAATGGTTAACATTGTTGTGATCTTGCAATGGAAGTTGGAATGATTGTGGACATAGTAAAGCAAATGTAATAAATTCAAAGACAACTTCAGTCACAACATTTATTTATGATGCAAGGTTGTAATTGTCTACCCCTTCATGGATGTAGGAAGTCATTTGACTAACATTAGTGTTGATATCTTAGTTGTACTGCAATGATGATCCCATCTATGGTGATCATAAAATTTCAAAAACTTTTGTTTTGGAGGCTACGCACACACACACACACACTCTCTCTCTCATTTATTTTAAATAGAAACTTGACTTCAATTTTTGCTATTTACTTTGGATTAGATGTGTGCTGACTATACTTGTTCTCCAGGATTTTTTGAGTACAGAGAGTTAGATGAAGTTCTGAAGTGCTACCCTCATGGCTATCATGGTGTTGGCAAGGAAGGTCGCCTGTTTACATTGAGAGGCTGGGAAAAGGTGATCCCAACAAACTCATGCATGTAACAACCTTGGACCGATACATAAGATATCATGTTATGGAGTTTGAGAGGAGCTTTCAGATGAAGTTTTCGGCCTGTTCAATTGCTGCAAAAAGGCACATTGATTCAAGCACATCAATTTTGGATGTTCAAGGCATTGTATCCTCTTTTATACTTCTCACTGCAAAAAAATAGAACTATGTCTGAGGAATTGGTAAGTTAATGAACAAAACTTTCTACCATATTTCTTTAGGGTATGAAGGATTTCAGCAAAGCTGCTCGGGAACTGATTATGAGGTTGCGGAGGTAAGAATGACTTTACAAATGGCTCTAAGCAGCTTTATGTTGTGCTGTTGCATGCCAGAGGTACATCAAGTTTTAATTTTTATGTAATTGTTACATTGTTTTAATACGTTAGTCCACGCTAAACATTATTTTTCACTTTTGTCTTACCTTTATATTAGCAGAATACTTTGATTTCATATTTTGATTATAATTTTGGTTTAATTGGAATGTCCAGCAGGAGTAGGAAGACCATATCTTCTGAAACATCCGTTTTGTCTTTGTTATCTTTGTACTAAATTAGGCTCAAATAATGTGGTGTGCTATTTAAGGAACAACTGTTCATCTTATGGTTGACCGTTGTAAAGAACTTGAAGTAACTATGATAGCAGAGGCCTATCTACCAATACAACTCTCACATGCTCTCTGTACAGTGGCATGATTTTGACATTGTAGGATAACATGTTGATGTGCATTTGATTTTCTGGTGATTTGTGTATAATATGCCAGACCCTGCTGTTCTATACTAAGGATCATCTGTGTCAAAATTTGGTTACTTTTTTTCCTTCACCATTAGATTACTGAAACTGGTATCAAGAAAATAGCTTTAATCAGGTCCATGACATGACTTGGTTTGTATGATTAGATTGCAGGAAAGAAGGTAAAATGTGTATCTTTAAATTTACTGGAATGTGAGCTCTGTGTGTCTGTCTTATGGCTATAAAGAATTCTAATTTGCTCCTTCATTGTTTGTTGTTCAAACTATTATTGATGGTTGATGCTATTGATGCAGCTCAGTTTTTGGGGATTTGGTTTTGTTTATCAGAATGAAATTGAGGGGCATATTCTAGCTTTTGTGAGATTTCAGGGTATTTACAATTTCTATATTTTCACCACAGATCAGCCATGAGTTGTGATATTGAATGGGCTTCTTTTTACAGTAGGGATTATTATATATTCTTACATTAATATTCATAAAAGCAAGGAGAAAGTTAGTAATGGAGTATTCTTATGATATTCCATTGAAATAATCAATTGCAAGTTTTTCTTATCAGCAAATTATAATTACCAAGAAGTTGTATGTAATTACTGAAATTTCAGGGGTTCTATGTAATTTCCCAAAATTAAAGGCAGTTAGGTGTAAAAATTCTTTCACGATCTCAATTTACATCTGGAGTTGAGGTGGAAATTAAAAAAGATCCATATCTTCTTTGCTGCAAGATAGTATCCTATTTTCTTGAATACAAAACAATCAATCAAGATGAAGAGAAGGGCAGCAGTCTATTGAATTGGATGGAAACAACCATGAAACTGGCGAAAAAATTTTGCATTTCAGAACACGACAGAAAAAAGTGAAGAAGCATCCTAGCATGGGCAGAATGGTGCTTGAAAAGTGAAGAAGACTCCTGTTTTGAGTAGTTTTGGAGAAAGATTCACTAGGTAGTTTAGGGTTTTCTTGTGGTCTGTAAAAGGGACTTTACTATACTTCCTTTTTTTATTTGTGTTTTGTACAGTGGGAGTGTTCAAGACCCTTGTTTCTCTCTTTTCTTCATCAATTGTGCTCTAATATCCACAATGATCAGTGTGGTTCATTAGAATTACTATGTGACATGGTGGTAACCTTCATGTGTATATTTCAATTGTAGCGTGTTGCTTGTTTTCGTAGCATTATGAGCATGTTGATTTGCCACATGATTTTAGAAGCCCTTACAACAGGTATTTGAGTAAAACTTTTAATCATTATTTGGCAGCTCAGATTTGGCAAGCCTAGCTGTTCTATTGGCTTTTCAGAGTATGGCGACTGTGTTCCCATGGTTGACAAGGCTGTAAATGCAGGGCTCGGAATAGAAGATCCAAATCAAAAGCTCTTAGCCTCCAAAGGTATGTGAATTTCTAATGCAGTTCCAAGGCTAAGTTATTCAAAAGTGCTGTCTATGTTGCTTTTTAAGGCTTTAGCTGACATCTATCAGCTTAGACAATTTTGCAGGGCAATGGAATTTTCTGAAAATAGAATACAGGCATCTTAATGAAAAGCAGATCCTTGACAGGGGTTGCCATTCACTATTGTAATAATACTACTAAGCGCAACACCTGATCAACAGATTTCTTGAATATGTTTTATTGTAATAATACCAGTAAGCGCAACACCTAATCAACGGATATCTTGGATACAATCATAAGTGGAATTGTAGGTTATGATATTAAAGCCCCTTGGAAATTTTAGGAGGATGCTCTGATAGTCTATGTGATGAAAATTGGAGCCCTTTTGTCCACCGTAATTCAACCAATGAAGGTAGAACAAGCCTCGGGTTCTTTTTTAGGTTTCATCTAATAAGGCATTCAATCTTTTCATAGCTATTAGTTCCACGTGTTTTGTATAACTAGACTAGCTCATCTGCTAAGTTGGTAACTATAAAATTCAAATGAGATGGGATCTTGATGAAGTGATCAGTCATAATTGAATTTCGTTCTAGATGCTAAAACACCTGTGTGTGGTGAAAATCCAAAAAACTAACAGCATCATTACATAATTATCCCCTCAAGCAACACATTGTTCCAACTTGTCTTGTTTCAAATTGTTAGATTTATTATCTTTGGAATTTGATTAAAATCTTGCCGTTGCTTGTTTTGTCTATCAATCTTTGAATCATCCTCTGCTTCTTTTAAGTATATTGGTAATTTTGAGAGAATCAGCTTTATACATGTTTTCTTTTAGCTTAAAGAATTTGTTCATGATAGTGTTCAGCACAATGTAGAACAATTTGTACTACAACTATAAGAAATCATATCTATAAAAGAAAAATCATGCTTCTGGGAATAGTGTATCCTTCGATTCCGTGGTTTATTTCTTTTTTGGGAGAGGGAGTACATACAAGAATTAACTAGCTGATGGCCTCCCAATTATGAAAGACTTTTCTCCCTGGATATTGTACAAGCATGTTCTAGAAACAGCATTGGAGATATTTCAACCAGGTAATTAATTGCTATTTGGTCTCCATGGTCTATTTACTGTTCACATGTTATTAATGTGATGCCCTTATGTTAATGATACCTTTAGCATGCTAATTGTCCTATATTTATTCTCAGCAGGAACACTTTTGTCGAGTGCTACAGGGAAGCCTCCTGAAGGGCTTTGAGTTCAAATGACTACATTCATCATGAGCTTAATCATGACACACTTTACATTTTTCCACTCAGTCATCAATTGTGCAATAAAGGAGTTCTATATTGAGACATCTGAGCAAGATAACTATTTTCCTATGCATGCATCTAATTCGACAGCTATTGTAGCATTCCATTCACCAACATCTATTCCAGGATTCATGGAGGTTGACCTCACATCTGTTCTAAAAAGCCTGGGAGAACTGGAAGAGAAGCTTGACTCATTGCAAGCGAACTGAAATGCCATATGAGAAAGAGGCGTTACTCAATGCTGCAGTTTGCAGGGTTGATGCATTCGAAGTTGAGCTTATATCCATAGAAAAGGTAAGTGTTTTTCCATGAATATGCCTGGAGTGCTTTAGTGGTTATCGGTATTTTTAATTGGATGAATCGTATGTGCTATAAGGATTTTAGTTTCTGATAGAAGCCTCTGTTTAATTTAGCATTACTTTGAGAAAGGTAATAGTTTCATTGGGTGTTGCATTGCAACTTACTTTTCGTCATTATTAGCTAGCTCCCTCCCCTACCCACCAAAACCACCCATTGGAAACCTCTCTATCCAGCTGCTGCAAGATTCTAGCCCAAATGTGCTTTTCATCTCAAGCAATATTGTTGATTTAGTAATTCAACGCCTGTGCAAGAGCATGCATTCGATTTTCTTTCTATTGTGATTAGTTTTTGAATGCGCTAAATATAGTGTATTTGCTTGCTATCAATTTCTTTGTTTATCATATTTTGTATGAGGCATTAATGAGGCAAGAGGAATTGCTTGCCTACATTGACTGTCTATAGGAGGCCAAATTCTGAGTAAGTGTTCTCTTTCATTTTATCTGTTATAACCTTCTCATATTCTAATATTTGATTGATAAGTATTGTTGATAATATATAATGTGCTTAAAATATATGTAGAAGAAATTGTCTTTGAAACATGAAGAGTGTACATAGTTATTTATAGGCTTCTCCCTCGCGGGTAATTCATGTGCCTATCTAGGGAACCAAGCTGTCGTATTTTGTCGGTGATAGTTGGGAATTTTAATGATGTTATTGAGAAAAATCAGGGTCTCTGAGCAGTAAATTTGGCCCAAAAAATGAATATCTCGTTAGCCATGCGAGCTCGTGGTCTGTTCGGTAGAAAGCTTTGGGCCTAACGGCCTATATAATATTATGGGCTATTGGGCAGACCGTCACAATGTTATGTAAGACATTTATCTAGCACATTCATTAGAAGAGAAAATGATGTAGCGGGGGAGAAGACATGAGAATTAGGGAGAAGATCGTCTTTTCACAATAATAGATCCTCTTGATACAGCAGGAGAGGGCACGAGGGATAAGAAGAAGATCATCGTCTTCTCACTACGATAGATCCACTTGATGCAGCTGGAGAGGGCACGAGCGATAGAAAGAAAATCTTCGTTTTCTCACCATGATAGGTTACTGAATTCACAAGGAAGATAGAAAGAGAATAAATTCAAAATAAGAAAATTTTATTAATAGAAAAGCTTTTCTTTATTACAACCTTGGGCTGTACATGGAGTTTTCTAATAAACTTAGAGTCCTACTTGATGTAACTAAAAATAGAATTTAGACTCAACTAAGACTTCTACTTAATATATCTTAAAAAAAAATATTTAAATTTTATTCCTTATTGGGCAATTCCAGCAGCATCTTCACAAGGTTTGAGATGATATTTGCCTCATCCTGCTAGCTTTTTGCCGCCAGTGCCGACCAAGATTACGGTAGTGATGGCCATCTGTCCCGCGTCGGCAACCCGCACGGACGGAATAGGAGCTGGGCTGGGCTTTCGCGAGCCCAATGAGAGCCTTGAGAACGACCGCGTTGGCTTCCAAGTCTTACAGCGACCGTCAAATTAAGGTAGGATCGGACTGGATTACAGAGTGTGGAGTGTGGTATGGATATCTATTGTCTATCTCTATCTCTATCTATATCTTCTCCTTATTTCTTATTGCCCCCGACACTCGTCGCGATTCCGCGCCACCAATGGTATCAGAGCTAACGAAAGATATGGAGGAGTAAGCCCTTCAAGATCAGGGTACCACGGGTTTTGAGGTAAGGGTCTGTGATTATCATTTCCTGCTCTTTAATACTATGTTCAGACATTGAGTTAATATTATATTTACAAAAACTTGGAACTTAGGGTATTATGCAGATTAGAGTTAAGCTGTTGGTATTATGCGTACTGGGTGAAAGGCTTTGCGTAAGGAAAAAGAACAGGTCTTAACTTGGCAATTAAGGCGATGAGCCGTTGGTAAGCCCAAGGGCATACCTGTGTGATCCTGGCTTATGCTTTAATCCAGTGTGGAACTGCCCGGTTTAACCTAATCTGAAACTTACCAGAAGTGATAATTTTGGTAGATATAAAATCTTAACTCTCATGTCTGATGCATGAAAAAGATCTATACAGGAATGGTATGATCGTTCCCGAACTTCTAACCTAGAGTACTTCGATTTTGCCTCTCCCAGAAAGTTTCTACAAATCAGCGAGCCCACAATTTTGCTGTAATTTTTGACAAAATTTGCCTATCATCCAGAGTTCATTTAAAAATTTTAAGCAATTATTAGAGCAGTATCAAGGGCTAGAGAAAGAAGTAAGGAATCTGAGGTCTGCACTAAGGGACCTGACGAAAGTTTACCTAGACAATCAGTCCCTGTCAAAACAACAAATCAGAGAACTAGTTGTTGAAGTTACTCAGCAACCTGGCCCAGCTGAAAGGGAAACCTTTGAGCTCGCCGAGCATCTAAGAAAAAGGCTCGACAAAATTGAAGCCCTACTGATAAGGGCAACTGAACAGCCTAAAGAAGCAAAAGGCCAGTTACGAGCTTTCAAAGATCCAGTCAAAATTTTGCAAGGAGAAAAGTAGCGCTGATGGAGCAAGCAACAACATCTGCAGCAACTTCAGTATTCAACAACCAAAAGAGGGAGAAAGGCTCTTCCCCACCAGCATTCTTGAATACCACAGAGCTGCAGCATTTGTCCCCGGACCCGTTTGAAGCCAGAAATAGATGTACTCGGAAGAAATGTCCTAAGTATAAAATACTGAAAAAGGTCATGCCAGCTGAAGAAATAAAAGGGTTTATCTAGAGGGTCTCAGAAGATCTGGCTACACGAAAGCCCCATATACCTAATACTGATATTGAATGGGATGAATACCCAACCCAGGTCGGCATCACAAAGCAACCTACGGAGGTCATCAGCCAAAACCTGAATGACGGAAGCATCGCCCTCAGCTCCCACCATTGTGAATCCACACCAGGGGTGTCTTACTGCAGCCAGCAGGAGGAAGAAGAAGATTTTTGCTACTTCTCCCGGCTGTCATCAATCACCGACTCAACGGGTGATTTATACTATCCATCCCAACAACTTCATACAATTTGGGATGAATCTGTCGAAGAGGAGGAAGACTTCATCAACCCATTCGCCACGGAAGAAGACAGGGTGAGCTTAACACCATCCTCACCCTCTTTGTCTAACCTTGTGGCTGCAGGCGTAGTAGAAGAACAGGAGGAACCTGATCCGGAGCTCGAATACCCAACCATGAAGAAGCTCTCGGAGAGGCTGTATTCAAGCGCAATCACTACAGCCACATCCCCATATAGACCGCCTGATGATGCGGCCATGGGTCCCCCAAACTACTCCCCTGCAACAAATTTAGGGCCTTCAACATCGGCACCAACATTTGCTGCACCGACAGCCAAGGCAAGGTTCAAGGGTGGGATGAACAATGAAATGTGGATCCTTCCCTCAGCCCGACAAACAGGAGGAGTTCTCTTTATTATCCCAGAGCAGCTCGGCCTCTTTGACGATGCCTTCAGCCGATGGGAGTCAATTACCAGGAACCACGTAGCAAGTCAGGCCTTCACTGACCCACGGGACAAGATGGAGTATATTGAAAATCTTCTCAGAGAAATTGAAAGGCTTACGTGGATCCAATGGCGTATGAACTACGGGACGGAGTACCAGGCGATACTCAACTCCGCTGATGGACGAGAAGGGACACAAAATATCCTTTCTCAGATGAGGAGAGTCTTCACCCTGGAAGACCCAATGCAGGGATCAACCATGATCCAGGATGCTGCCTACAGAGATCTAGGATGCTGCCTACAGAGATCTCGAGCGACTGTCATGTGATAATGTTAAAAACATTATCCAATACATGAATGACTATATGAGGCTAGCAGCAAAGACGGACTCTACGTAGGAGAAGAGCTCTCGGAAAAATTCTGGATGAAGATGCCCGGAGAATTGGGCAAGAGAATTAAAGTGGCCTTCGAGGAAAAATACCCTGGGGTAATTATTGGGGTAATGCCTCGAATCTTGTTTGCTTATAGGTACCTGGAGGAGGAGTGCAAAGATGCTGCTTTCAAGCGAGCCTTGAAGAATTTATCATTCTGCAGCAAGATCCCAATTCCAAGCTACTATAAGAACAAGGAGCGGAAGATGGGCCTTCGACGGTCGAAAACGTATAAGGGAAAACCACATGATTCCCATATACGTGTAGAGAAGAGAAAGCACCTGATAAGGAGCAGGAGGTGCAAATGTTACCTCTGCGGCCAAGACGGACATTTCGCAAGAGAATGCCCCAACGATCGGCGGAATGTGAAAAGAGTTGCCATCTTCGAGCAACTGGAGATTCCTGAGGACTGTAATGTCCTATTCGTCCAAGAAGGTGATGATTAGAGGGACGCTATCTTCAGCGTCTCTGAGGAAGAGGATGACAACGAGGAACTCCAAAGGTCTATCCAGACGCTCGTACAAGCAGAGCGTATTTATATGCTTGGGGAAATACATGGTGGATATAAACCGCAGGTAAGACTTCCTGAGCACCAGTTAAACTGCCTTCATAAATGGCAGCATAACGCTTTTGTGCAGCCCCAAAGTGAAAACTGTGTATGCTGCAAAAGGGCTACAATGCAACGGGCAAGGATCCATTGCCCCGAGTGCCTGGTGACAGCCTGCAATTTATGTGGCCCGCACTACTTCAAGAAAGAAGTCCCAGTAGCACCTGCAGCACCGGCCCCATTCTTCCCACAAAAGCTCATCCAGGAACAGCGATATTATATTGCATGGTGTGAAGGGGAGATCGAAAGGCTGCAGAAAGAAACCAGCTATTACAAAGAAAGACTGCAGGAGGCGAAGCTGGAAAGGGACCTTGCGAAAGACTTCCAAAGGATAGACAAAGGCAAGGAAGTTGCTGAAGAACCAGAAAGCCCTGAGGAGGAGCTAGCTAATGTCCTCTATCAGGAGTATGTCAGAAAGACTGCTGCTATAGAACCAAAGCAGAGCTCAGGTCCACGACTAGTAAAAAAAATGTTATATAACATGACCGTGGAACTGGAAATTACAGGAGTCCCAAAATTCAGGGTTCGAGCAATCCTGGACACTGGAGCCACAACATGCTGTATCGATGAAGGCTCAACACCTGTAGAAGCACTAGAGCAAAACAGTTTTGAAGTCCATTTCAGCGGCATCAACTCAAGGCAGGTGGCTCGGAAAAAGCTTAAGGGAGGACGCATGTACATAGGGGAAAATGTCTTCAGAATCTCCTACACTTACAGTTTCAAAATGGAACTAGGAGATGACATCCAGATGATCATCGGGTGCAATTTCATCAAAGCCATGCAGGGCGGGGTAAGAATAGAAGGTAACGTGGTTACTTTTTATAAGAATCTTACAATTATTAGCACTACCCGAAACTGCCTCGGTTCATGCCTCTTTGGAAGAATTAGGGTTAGAAGAAGACGAATACATTGACATTAAAGAGACAGTGTATTACAATGAAGAACAAAGCAGAGGAACATTCCTGCAAAAGTTCGGCCCTCTGATTAAAAGGTTAAAGGACGCCGGCTACATCGAAGAAGAACCATTAAAGCACTGGGCCAAGAACCATATTGTCTGCCGACTGGATATCAAAAATCCCGATTTTACTGTGGCAGATAAGCCTCTTAAGCATGTTACACCACAGTTGCATGATTCTTTCAAAAAACATGTGCAGGCCTTACTTGACCTCGGCGTAATCAGGCCCAGCAAAAGCAGACACCGGACTACAACAATCATCGTGAACTCACCAGTAACTGGAAGGGAGATCAAGGGGAAGGAAAGGATGGTATTTAACTACCGAAGGCTTAATGACGTGACCAATAAAGATCAGTACAGCCTTCCCGGCATCAACACGATTCTAAAAAGGGTATGTGGGAGCCAAATCTACTCTAAGTTTGATCTTAAGAGTGGATTCCACCAGATAGCCATGCATCCAGACTCTATTGAGTGGACAGCTTTCTGGGTTCCCGATGGGCTATATGAATGGCTGGTCATGTCATTCGGCCTGAAAAATGCACCTGCTATATTCCAGCGGAAAATGGACATCTGTTTTAGAGGTACTAAAAACTTTATCGCCGGACTATGCTACAAATTTGTGAGGAAAATGGACTCGTCCTTAGCCCAACGAAAATGAAGATAACAGTCTCAGAGGTGGAATTCCTTGGTGCAATAATTAGCAATTAAAGGGTAAAATTGCAGCCCCATATCGTAAGGAAGATCTCGGAATGCAAGAACAAGAATTAACAACCTTGAAGGGGTTAAGGTCACGGCTAGGAATTCTCAACTACGCGAGGAACTACATTCCCAACTTGGGAAAATTACTGGTCCCCTTATATGCAAAGACAAGTCCCACTGGAGAACGAAGATGGAATGCGCAGGATTGTGACCTTGTCAGACAGATTAAAAGGCAAGTACAAGAATTGCCAGACTTGGAGCTTCCCCCAGAGAGCAGCTATGTTCTCTTGGAAACGGATGGTTGTATGGAAGGATGGGGAGGAGTCTGCAAATGGAAGAGGCAGAAGCATGACCCTCGATCCTCAGAGAAAGTCTGTGCCTACGTCAGCAGAAGGTTCAACCCGCCTAAGTCCACGATTGACGCTGAGCTACATGCTGTTATAAGAACCCTGGAGGCACTAAAGATCTATTACCTGGATAAAAGGGAACTGACCATCCGAACAGATTGTCAGGCGATTATTAGCTTATTCTGTCAAAGGAATTAGCTAGTCATTCAAAGATAGCAGATTCTATGGCTGATTTTATACCAAAGTTAGCAGATTCTATGGCTGATTTTATACCAAAATTAGCAGATTCTATGACTGATTTTATACCTGTAATAATTGTAAATTCTCTATATTTTCCTTGTTTAGGATATGCCTTATTTTCTTCAACTTGTATTCATTATATAAGGGGCATTCTTCTCCAAGGAGAACACCAGTTTTTTTGATCAAGTTATCATGGTATCAGAGCTTGAGTTCTGAATTCTCCTGTCTCTTTCTCTCAGTCCTAGTTCAGTTCATTATTCTTAGTTATTTTGATCAAGTTATCTCAACCTCATGTCTTCAGACAAGCATGAATTCTTGATTCGTTTCAATGGCAAAAACTATTCAGCCTGGGCATTTCACTTCAAGATATTTGTCAAAGGTAAAGATCTATGGGGTCATATTGATGGCAGTAAACCTGCACCTGACAAAGACAAGGATGAGCACTCCAAGTGGGAAGTCAAGGATGCTCAAATCATGACATGGATTCTAGGATCTGTAGAATCCAACATCATCTTGAATCTTCGACCCTTCAAAACTGCAGCTGAAATGTGGAATTATCTGAAAAAACTCTATAGTCAACACAACACTGCTCGTCGGTTTCAACTTGAATACGAGCTAGCAAGTCTTCAACAGGGCAGTCTCTCAATCTCAGATTTTTATTCTATCTTCATGAATCTTTGGGCTGAATATACTGATATTGTCTATGCTACCTTACCTCCCGAAGGTCTTATTTCTGTTCAATCTGTACATGAAACTACTAAGAGGGATCAATTTCTTATGAAATTGAGATCTGAATTTGAAAGCACCAGATCTAATCTTATGAATCGAGAAACTGTTCCATCCTTGGATGCATGTCTCAATGATTTATTTCGTGAGGAACAACGGCTTCTCACTCAAGCCACCATGGAACAAATTAAATCCATTCCTATTCCTATGGCTTATGTAGCCCAAGGCAAGTCAAAAGGTAATGACATGAGTACTATTCAGTGTTATTGCTGCAAAGAATTTGGCCATTATGCTTCAAGTTGTTCAAAAAAATTCTGCAACTATTGCAAAAAGGATGGACATATTATCAAGGAATGTCCTATTCGACCTCCCAAGAGATCTGGAACGGCATACACTGTCTCAGTTGGTTCTTCTAATCTGGTAGTTCTGAGGATAAAGCTCATCTGACACAAAGTGCTCCTGCTCCTATTCAATCTGTGACACCTAAAATGATTCAGCAAATGATCATTTCTACATTTTCCGCATTAGGACTCTCAGGTAAACCTTTCTCTAAACCTTCACCGTGGTACTTTGATTCTGGAGCTTCCCATCACATGACAAACAATGTTAAATTCCTCACCAATGTAAATAAATATCCTGGAAATCTCAAGATTTATACAGCTGATGGAAACTCCTTACCTATCACTGCCACTGGTGATGTTTCTTCATCCATAACCAATGTCTTTGTCTCTCCTAACCTTACCACTAATCTTGTTTCTGTTGGACAATTAGTTGAAAATGATTGTAAAGTGAAATTTTCTAAATCTGGTTGTGTGGTGCAGGATCAGCAATCGGGGAAGATGATCGCAAGGGGGCCTAAAATTGGACGTCTTTTTCCTCTTCAGTTTCCTATGTCTTCATGTTCCTCTTCATCTGTTATCACTTGCAATTCTGCTTATGTTGATTACCGAGCATGGCATAAACGCCTTGGACATCCAAACTCTAATGTGCTTTATACTTTGTTAAATTCTGGTTTACTTGGCAATAAAGGGTCACCATCTCTTAGTACTGTTCAATTTGATTGCAATTCTTGTAGGCTTGGAAAAAGTAAAGTTCTGCCATTTCCCACTCACACACCTAAAGTAGTCCAGCCTTTTGATTTGATACATAGTGATGTGTGGGGAATGGCGTCAGTTACTTCCCATGCTAATTACAAGTATTTTGTCACTTTTATTGATGACTATAGTCGCTTCACATGGATTTATTTTCTACATTCTAAAGATGAATTGTTTTCTGTCTTTAAGCTTTTTCATGCACATATTCAGACTCAATTTTCTGCTAGTATCAAAATTCTTCGTTCTGATAATGAGGGAGAATATATGTCTCATTTATTTCAAGAATTTTTACAAACCAATGGTATAATTTCTCAAAGGTCTTGTCCTTCAACCCCTCAACAGAATGGGGTGGCTGAAAGAAAGAATCGACACCTTCTAGATGTTGTTCGCACCCTCCTATTAGAGTCATTTGTACCTTCTCGTTTTTGGTGTGAAGCTCTCTCAACTGCTGTCTATCTCATCAATAGGTTACCTTCTCCTTCCTTGAATCATGTTTCCCCTTTCTTTCGGTTATTTGGTCATACCCCAAATTACTCTAATCTTCGTACTTTTGGTTGTGTGTGTTATGTTCATCTTCCTACACACGAACGGACAAAACTAACAGCTCAAGCTGTTCAATGTGCTTTTCTAGGCTATTCGGTGCACCAAAAAGGTTTTCTTTGTTATGATCCCAACCTATGACGTATTCGGGTTTCTCGAAATGTGATTTTTTTTAAAATTAGTATTTTTTTCCGCACACAAGAATGACCTTTCTCCTTCATTCTCTGTTTTGCCAATGTTTACTAATTATTCTGAAGATTCCATGCCTTCAAAGCCTCTCATAGTCTACCAACGACGCAAGATTCCAGCACCTCTCGGGCCCCCTCCAGCTCATTCCCTTAATGCTGATCCTGTTCCAACAACTGCACCAGCACCTCTCAGACAAAGTACTCGAGTTCGTAAACCACCAGATAGGTATGGTTTCACCTCTCCTTTATCTTTGACAGCCACCTTGTCCTCTATTCCTATTCCATCATCCTATAAGCAGGCTATGGAGCATGAATGTTGGCGGAGAGCTATTGAAACAGAACTTCTTGCACTTGAAGAAAACCAAACATGGGATATTGTACCGTGTCCACCATCTGTGAAACCTCTTGGTAGTAAGTTGTGTTTTCTATCAAGCTCCGTTCTGATGGATCCATAGAACGTTACAAGGCTAGATTGGTGGTTCTTGGCAACAAGCAAGAGTATGGCCTAAATTATGAAGAGACCTTCGCACCAGTAGCCAAAATGACTACTGTACGAACAATACTCGCCCTTGCAGCATCACAATCATGGTCTTTACATCAAATGGATGTAAAGAATGCTTTCTTGCATGGTGATCTCAAGGAGGAAGTTTACATGAAACTTCCCTACGGTATGCCCACTTCTTCCCCTAATGAAGTTTGCAAACTAAAACGCTCTTTGTATGGATTGAAGCAGGCACCACGAGTATGGTTTGAAAAGTTTCAATCGACCCTCCTTAGTTTTTCATTTACACAAAGCCAGTATGACTCCTCACTTTTTCTCCAACGGACATCCAAGGGCATAGTTGTTCTTCTTGTTTATGTGGATGACATTGTCATCACCGGTTCTGATATGGAGGCTATATCTAAACTTCAGAATTTGTTGCACTCTACTTTCCACATGAAAGATCTCGGCCCACTCACCTATTTTTTGGGGTTAGAGGTGCATCATCAGCCTCAAGGTATTTTCTTGAATCAACACAAGTATATTATGGATTTGGTTCAGCTAGCAGGACTCACAAACACTAATTCTGTTGACACCCCAATGGAAATTAATGTAAAATATCGACGGGGTGAAGGGGAACTTCTTGAGGATCCCACTTTATATCGCAAGCTGGTTGGAAGTCTTATCTATCTAACTATCACCCGCCCGGACATCTCTTATACTGTCCATATTGTCAGCAAGTTCATGTAAGCCTTTCGACATCTCCACCTATCTGCAGTCCGCCGCATCATCAGATATATCCTGAGCACACAAAGTCATGACTTATTCTTCCCTACTGGTTCTTCCCTCAAACTACAGGCCTATAGTGATGCAGATTGGGCTGGTTGTCCGGACACAAGAAAATCAACTACCGGATGGTGTATGTTTCTTGGTGATGCTCTTATCTCTTGGAAATGCAAGAAGCAAGACTCGGTCTCCAAATCATCCACTGAGGCGGAGTACCGTGCCATGTCTACTGCATGCTCAGAAATCATTTGGTTACGTGGTCTTTTAACAGAGCTTGGTTTCACCCAAGATCAACCTACTCCCTTACATGCTGACAACACTAGTGCCATCCAAATTGCAGCCAATCCTGTCTACCATGAACGCACAAAGCACATAGAGGTTGACTGTCACTCTATCCGGGAGGCCTATGATCGCCAAGTTATCACTCTCCCACATATCTCCACTACTCTACAGATTGCGGATATTTTCACCAAACCAATGACACGACAGCGACATAACTTTCTTGTTAGCAAATTGATGCTTGTTGACTTACCCGCATCAATTTGAGGGGGGATGTCAAAGGAATTAGCTAGTCATTCAAAGATAGCAGATTTTATGGCTGATTTTATACCAAAATTAGCAGATTCTATGGCTGATTTTATACCAAAGTTAGCAGATTCTATGGCTGATTTTATACCTGTAATAATTGTAAATATTTTCCTTGTTTAGGATATGCCTTATTTTCTTCAACTTGTATTCATTATATAAGGGGCATTCTTCTCCAAGGAGGACACCAGTTTTTTTGATCAAGTTATCATATTCAACAAGACTCCTGACAACAAACCTTCGAGAGTACGGTGGCTAGCCTTTATGGACTATATAACGGGAATTGGCATTCCCGTTCACTTTGAACACATTGAAGGAAAGGATAATCAGCTTGCTGATGGCTTATCCCGCTTAATCTCTTATCTAGTCTGTGCAGGATGGCCAGCAGCGGAAGGACTCAGTGCCCTGGAACTTGCGGCCACAGCAATACAAGAGGTACAGGTGGCCCCAAGCGCATCAGCACATTAGTGGCCCCAAGCGCATCAAACCATACCTATCTGGTGGTTTACGAACTCGAGTACTTTGTCTGAGAGGTGCTGGTGCAGTTGTTGGAACAGGATCAGCATTAAGGGAATGAGCTGAAGGGGGCCCGAGAGGTGATGGAATCTTGCGTTGTTGGTAGACTATGAGAGGCTTTGAAGGCATGGAATCTTCAGAATAATTAGTAAACATTGGCAAAACAGAGAATGAAGGAGAAAAGTCACAACCAGATTTAGAAAATTTCACTTTACAATCATTTTCAACTAATTGTCCAACAGAAATAAGATTAGTGGTAAGGTTAGGAGAGACAAAGACATTGGTTATGGATGAAGAAACATCACCAGTGGCAGTGATAGGTAAGGAGTTTCCATCAACTGTATAAATCTTGAGATTTCCAGGATATTTATTTACTCGTGTGTTTTACGCCAGTTATACGGGACTCCCGGCGGTTATCTGCGGAAGCTCAGCGCTCTCTGCGGATTTTTCGAGTGGAGAACAACAAGAAATAGGAAAGAGATATGGAAAACACTCAGATTCTTATTGCTCTCTGGACAATCTACAAACTTCTTGGACATGCTTACAATGGGACTACCGCCCCTACGTACAGTGGTCACCGTCTTATGCACAGTAACCCTATACTAGAGTACAGACTACTACAGTGACAGCTGTCCTACAGTGACAGCTGTCTATACGACTACAGTAGTTACAGTGACAGCTGTCTGTCAGCTACAGTGACAGCTGTCTGTACGGCTACAATGTAGCTACAGTGTTTTATTCTCTGCACACCTTCCCACCACGCTCCGCTTGCTAGTCGTGGCGGCTACTTGCTACTGGTACTAGGGCCTTTTCCTTTTGGACTTGCTGGGCTGTTGGGCTGGGTCGCTTGGAGACGTTGCCTCCACTGGTTTGCTGGCATCACTTTGCGTGGAGCCGGGTCTGTGGGGATAGCGTTTGCTGGTGTAGCTATGGTGTCGTCTGTAGCATCTGATATAGATGGTAGTGTTGCGCAGTGGCGGCGAGAGCGGTGATGCTGTCGACGTGGTCGTCGTTGCCGAGGTTGGTGCTGGCAGGGTTCGGGAAAGTCAGCTACTAAGAAGGTCTCCTTTGCAGAAAAGGGGTCGACCGAAGCAGCCGAGGAGATGTAGTTGTTCTCAGATGGTGGTGAAGTATCTTCCTGCCGGCTTTTGTTGAGCTCCCGAGCCTGTTGCTTGTAATATGCTACCTTCCTTTGCAGCTTCTCGATCTCCTTTTCACACCATGTTATGTAGTGTTGCTGCTCTTGCAACAGCTTCTGGGAAAGACATGGTACAGGCGAGGCTGATGTCGTTGGCTCCTCCGTTTTATCATAGTGTGGCCCGCACAGGTTGCAGGCTGTAAATCTGCAATTGAGGCAGTGTGCCCTTGTCCTCTCCATGGTTTGGTGTTGGTAATACGAACACCTCTCCTCCTCTTGTGGCAGAGGGCGATATTCAACTTCGACTTCGTTCAAGGCAGAAGAAGCTTCTCCTTGCTGGGGCTGTATTGGGGATCTGGTAGACTCAGCAGGTTCCTCCTCATCATCACCCCATCTGGTTGCTACTACAGGAAAGTCGTAGTAAAAAGATGGAGGCGGGGAATAGCGTACATAGTAGTCAAACCTGCCGCTGGGTTCCCCTAAGGTATCCCATTCTCCTATCTCACCGAGGGCATAGATGACTTCCTCATGTATAAGGGGGCTGAGAGAGTAGTGAAGGCTTTGAGTGTCCTCTCCTTCAGAGATGCTGAAGATGCATCACTTTGTTCCTCCCCTTCCTTCACGGAGATGAGTTCATAATCTTCGGGAACGTTGAGCTGCTCGAAGATGGCAACTCTCTTCACGTTCCTCCTGTCATTTGGGCATTCTCTTGCAAAATGCCCTTCATTACCGCAGAGGTAGCACTTACACTGTCTGTTGCGCACCAAGTGCTTCCTCTTTTCTATCCGCACATGAGTGTCGTGCGGCTTCCCTTTGTATGTCTTCGTCTTTCTGACCCCGTACTTTTTCTCCTTGGTGTAGTAACCTGGGATCGGGATCTTACCGCAGAAAGAAAGGTCCTTGAGGGACCTTTTGAATGCCGCATCCTTGCATTCCTCTTCGAGAAATTTGTAGGCGAAGAGAATCCTCAGGATCACACCTATGTTGGCCCCTGGGTATTGTTGGTCAAAGGCCGTCTTCATTCTTCGGCCTAGTTCTCCCGGCATCTTCATCCAGAATTTTTCGGATAGTTCCGTACTGATGAAGAGTCTTCCTGTTTTTGTTGCAAGCCTAAGATAGTCATTCATGTAAAGCAATATATCTTTTATATTTTCACATGAAAGACGTTCAAGATCCCGGTAAGCTTCGTTTTGGGCAAGGGTTGACCCTTGCGTTGGATCTTCTAATGAAAATACCCTTCTCATTTGGGAGAGGATATTTTGAGTGCCAGCTCTTCCTTCTCCTGCAGCAATGGTGGCCTGGTACTCATTTCCGTACTGCATGCGCCATTGCACCCAGACGAGTCTTTCAGCCTCGCCTAGCAGGTTCTCGATGTACTCGATCTTGTCCCTCGTGTCCGTGAATCCTATGCCCGCAATGTGGTTCCTTGTAATGGCCTCCCATCTGGAAAATGCCTCATCAAAGAGGCCGAGCTGCTCGGGAATCACGAACATAGCCCCGCTATTCTGCTGAGCAGAAGGCAGGGTCCACATTTCATTGTTGAAGCCTCTCTGAAACCTTCCTTGGCTTCGTTGCTCAAATGTGGGTGTCATCCGGGACGTTGACGGGACTGTGTTTGTAGCTGGCGGGTAGCCCGGAGGACCCATAGCAGTATCTTCTGGCGGCATGTATGGACGGTGTGGAGATGCCGCCGAAGTTATTGTACTTGCGTACAATTGCTCAGTTAATTTTTTCAGTACCGGGTATTCCATCTCCGGCTCAGCTTCACATCCTACAGCTATGATATTAATTATGGGAATAGTGCAGGTGTTACCTTCCTCATGCTGGAAGGGGTTGTCGTACACTTCCTCGTCATCAGGGTATACGTCCCACTTTGTTGCTGGGGACGGGTAGTCCAGGTCTCCTTCTAGAAAGTCCTGGTTCAGAAGGCGATGGAAATAACTTTCGTCATCGCTCTCTTCATTTTGTGCTGCTTCATCTATTAGGACGGCGAGTATATGAGTGGTTTTGAGCTCTTCCTCATCGCTGTGGACTTCCTCATCTCGTTGGAGGTAACACGACCTCCTGTGTGTTTCCACTGGCTTGTATCCTCCGAATCGGAGGGAAATACTCCCATCAAGGAGGCTCCTGCTAGTCACCTCTTCAGGTTGTGTTGGGGTGAGCACTTGGGTTGGTCGTACAACCCAGCTTCGTCCCTGTAGTGTTCCGGCAGAGTACCTGCGTCCTGGGAGGGCATGTACGCCGTGGCTTGCCAGGTAGTCCACGACCCCTTGAATTTCGTAGGCGAAGCCTACGTTTGGAGTATTCGACAGCCGTCCGACCAATCCCCTGGTAATGAGCAGATTGGATTCTCCATTCTGCCAGTTTTCATATCCTTTGGTCAGGATAGAGACTTGGAGATTTCTGTAAAAATCCCCAATGGTTAGCATTATGTCTGGTATGACATAAACTAACTGGCTGCCCTTAGCCAGATCAACCTCCATTGTCGCCAATATGGCCTTGTCTCCTGCCCACCGATCGTCTCGAAAGACAATTAGTGCTATTGTTCCGACCTCCTGTCGGTGTAGTGTCTGGATTCGAAACTGCAGTACCCCAAGGTGTATGTACTGCATTCCGCTTCTTTGCAGCTGGTGGTAGCTCTCCTCTTGGATGAAGGAAAGGTCCACCTGGTTGTTGTTGACACACAAGATCGACTCCTCCGATTTGTGCGTGTACACCTTATGGTGTACATCATCCCTTCGGGAGTGGTAGAGAACCTCCGCAGGGACGATTGCAGCTCTCTCCTGCATCGACAATTTCAGCTGTGCCTGTGGATCAAGTTGCTGCTCCAAGGTATGCTGTGGGGTGCTCCGCCCCATGAGGAACTGGCCCACCCTTCTTGTTGCTTGCTGGGCGGTGTGAAGGCGCCGATGAGTTCTCCTGTATCCTCGAATCTGGTCTTCGAAGAGTGGAGACGATGTTGACGGTTGTTCCAAGGCCAACTGGATGTTCGGCCTTGACGTCATTCGCCTTCAAGCTTCTCCTGCTCCTCCTTGAGTATGTCGAAAGGGTTTTTGAACACCCTTAGGCTTCCTTGGGCCTCCTGCGGCCTCTGGGTGATGCCGCTTTGCTCTAACTGAAAAAGAAGTCTTTTTACCTGAGCAAGGTTTTCACTGGTGTGTAGGGATAATGCTAGACTATCCTTCTCTGGTTGCCGAAGTAGCCTGGTTGCTTCAAGTGCAAGTTCCCTGACGTCTTATTTTGTGAAAGTTCTACTGTCAAGTATGACAGTTGTCAAGTTCGTCAGAGAGTCTCTTAGTCCGGAGATCTCTCGTGTGATGTTCCGGCACAGTTCAAGTACTTGTTTAAAGTTCTTTAGGTGAACTTTTGATGACAGGCAAGCCTTGTCGTAGATTACAGCAAGATTATGTGCTAGCTGGTTTGTTGTAACTTTAGAAGTTAAAGCAAGGTCAAGGTATTCGAGATTAGAGGTTCGGGAATGCTCATACCATTCCTGAATAGATTTTTCCCATGCGTCAGACATATAAGCTTAATTCATAATTACCAAAACCATCCTAGAGATAAGTTCCAGATTAGAAATATACTATACTGAGATCACACAGGCGTGCCCTTGGGCTTACAACAGGCCTCCTGCCTCAACTGCCAAGTTAGGGCCTGTTCTTTTTCTCATATCAGTCACCGCCTAATCCGCATAATACCATAAAGGACGAGAATTCGTAATCAATGAACTCAACCCAAGTCTTAACACGGTAATACAAGACAGGAAATGGCAAGAACGAACCCTTACCTCATACTCTTAGCACCTTGACCTCGAAGGTGTTTACGCTGCCATATCTTTGACAAGCTCTGATACCACGTGTGTTTTAACGCCGGTTATACGGGACTCCCGGCGGTTATCTGCGGAAGCTCAGCGCTCTCTGCGGATTTTTCGAGTGGAGAACAACAAGAAATAGGAAAGAGATATGGAAAACTCTCAGATTCTTATTGCTCTCTGGACAATCTACAAACTTCTTGGACATGCTTACAATAGGACTGCCGCCCCCTTTATATAGAGGGCGGGCTGAGCTCTTGACGTAAGCGCTTACGTCATTCTGCTACAGTGCGCTACAGTGCTACAGTGTACTTGCTACAGTGTACCCTGCTACAGTGCGCACCGCCCCTACGTACTGTGGTCACCGTCCTATGCACAGTAACCCTATACTAGAGTACAGACTTCTACAGTGACAGCTGTCCTACAGTGACAGCTGTCTGTACGACTACAGTAGTTACAGTGACAGCTGTCTGTCAGCTACAGTGACAGCTGTCTGTACGGCTACAGTGTAGCTACAGTGATTTATTCTCTGCATTGTAGCTACAGTCTGTCCTGATAGTGAGTTCCTTCTTATCCAAGTAGTAGATTTTTAAGGCTTCCAGGGAATGCATGACAGCGTATATCTCCGCGTCTATGGTGGACTTGAGCGGATTGAATTTTCCACTGGCGTAGGCGCATACGCGCTCAGTGGTCTTTGGGTCGTGCTTGTACGGCTTCCACTTGCATATGCCTCCCCATCCCTCCATGCATCCGTCAGTCTCTAGGATGAGGTAGCTTTCTGTAGGGGGTACTTCGAGATCAGGCAATTGCTGTACCAGCTGTTTGATCTGCTCGACCAAGGCCCAGTCCTGTTGGTTCATTCGTCTTTCTCCAGTTGGGCTGGTTTTGGCGTACAGTGGGCTGAGTAGCTTGCCTAGATTTGGGATATAGTTCCTGGCATAGTTTAGGATTCCAAGCCAGGAGCGAAGCCCCTTTAGAGTCATCAATGACTTATTTTGTACTTCGGTAATCCTTTTGATGATGTGTGGTTGCAGCTTAATCTTCTGATTACCGATAATTGCGCCAAGGAATTCCACCTCGGCCACTGCGATCTTCATTTTGGTGGGGCTTAGAACAAGCCCATGTTCTTCACAAATGCTCAACATGATGTTGAGATGCTTTGCATGCTCTTCCTCTGTCTGGGAGAAGACCAGGATGTCGTCGATGTAAACGGCGATGAAGTCTTCCGTCCCTTGAAAGCAGGAGTCCATTTTCCTTTGGAAAATGGAGGGAGCATTCTTTAATCCGAATGGCATGACTAGCCATTCGTATAGTCCCATCAGGACCCAGAAGGCGGTCCACTCTATTGAATCCGGGTGCATGGCCACCTGATGAAAGCCACTTTTTAAATCAAATTTAGAATAGACTTTACTGTGGCTTACCCTCCTTAGGATTGTATTTATCCCCGGAAGGCTGTACTGGTCTTTATTTGTAAGGTCGTTGAGGCGTTTGTAGTTGAAGACCAGTCTCTCCTTGCCCTTCTCTTCCTTCCCGGTGTCTGGGTCAACTGTTGTGTCAGAGTTGACTATGAAGGCTGTTGTTCTATGTCGGCTTTTGCTCGGCCTGATGACCCCTATGCTGAGTAGGGCTTCTATATGCCGCTTGAATGTGTCTTGTAACTGCGGCGTGACGTGCTTCAGTGGTCTGTCTTCTATGATAAGATCTGGATTTTTTATATCCAGATGGCAGATTACATTATTTTTTGCCCAATGCTTGAGCGGGTCTTCCCCAATGAATCCTGCTTCCTTGAGCCTTGTGATTATGGACTGAAATTTACGCAGGAAAGATTCCCTGCTGATACCGACGTTGTAGTACACTGACTGCTGGTGTCAATGTACTCGTCTTCCTCCAATTCCAGCTCCTCGACTGCGGCTGCCACCGATGCTGTAGGGGAGGTGCTGATAACAGTTAAGTTTTTGTAAAAGGTAACAATGTTACCTTCAATCCTGACCCCTCCTTGCATGGCCTTGATGAAGTTGCATCCAATGATCATCTGGATGCCATCACCTAACTCCATCTTGAAGCTATATGTGTAGGGGATTTTGACGCTATTATCCCCAATATGCATTTTTCCTCCTTTCAGCTTCTTGCTAGCAGTTTGCTTTGAGTTTATTCCACTAAAGTGCACAATGAAGCTGTTTGCTTCCAATGCCTCTGGTGGTACTGACGTTTCATCTATACAACACGTTGTGGCTCCAGTGTCTAGTATCGCCCTTACCCGAATCCTGGGGATGTTAGGCAATTCCACTTCCACAAGCATGTTATAAAGCATGTTTTTTACCAGCTTCGGTCCTGATGCTGGTTGGGCTGACCCTTCTGTTGCTGCCTTGTAGACAGTTTCTTGGAGCAAGACGCTCGTGTACTCTTCTTCTTCTTCGGCCTCCTTTCTTTTGCCACGCTCTTCAGCTTTCTCGCCAAGTTCTTCATAATCTTCTCGTAGGTTCTTTTCCAGTTTTAGCTCCTGAGCCTTTTGCTTGTAGTATGCTACCTCCTTTTGTAGCCGCTCAATCTCCCCTTCACACCACGTAACGTAGTGTTGCTGCTCCTGTAGCAGCTTTTGGGAAGGAAATGGTTCAGGCGGGGCTGGTGTAACCGGGACCTCCGTCTTGAAATAGTATGGCCCGCACAAATTGCAGGCTGTAACTTTGCAATTGGGGCAGTGTATTCTTGCCCTCTCCATGGTCTGGCGTCGGCAACACAAGCACTTCTCCTCTTGTGGCTGCACAAAACTGTTATGCTGCCAAGAGTGCATACAGTTTTCCTGGGAGGCAGGTAACGATACCTGAGGGTGATATCCTCCTTCAATTTCACCCAATACGTAAGTGGCTTCTTCCTGCGGGAGCTGGCCTGGGGAACTGGTGGACTCAGCAGGTTCCTCCTCTTCGTTGTCTGGGTATTCGTCCCATTTTATTGGGTAGTCCAGGTCTCCTGCTAAGAATTCCTGGTGCAAAAGCCGATGAAAATAACTTTCATCATCGCTCTCCTCCTCCTCGTGTTGGTGATAGCTCTCCTCCTGAGGAGCAAGTTGCTGCTCCAAGGTATGCTGTGGGGTATTCCACCCTTTGAGGAACTGGCCCACCCTTCTTGTTGCTTGCTGGGCGGTGTGAAGGCGCCGATGAGTTCTCCTGTATCCTCGAATCTGGTCTTCGAAGAGTGGAGACGATGTTGACGGTTGTTCCAAGGCCACCTGGATGTTCGGCCTTGACGTCATTCGCCTTCAAGCTTCTCCTGCTCCTCCTTGAGTATGTCGAAAGGGTTTTTGAACACCCTTAGGCTTCCTTGGGCCTCCTGCGGCCTCTGGGTGATGCCGCTTTGCTCTAACTGAAAAAGAAGCCTTTTTACCTGAGCAAGGTTTTCATTGGTGTGTAGGGATAGTGCTAGACTATCCTTCTCTGGTTGCCGAAGTAGCCTGGTTGCTTCAAGTGCAAGTTCCCTGGCGTCTTGTTTTGTGAAAGTTCTACTGTCAAGTATGACAGTTGTCAAGTTCGTCAGAGAGTCTCTTAGTCCGGAGATCTCTCGTGTGATGTTCCGGCACAGTTCAAGTACTTGTTTAAAGTTCTTTAGGTGAACTTTTGATGACAGACAAGTCTTGTCGTAGATTACAGCAAGATTATGTGCTAGCTGGTTTGTTGTAACTTTAGAAGTTAAAGCAAGGTCAAGGTATTCGAGATTAGAGGTTCGGAAATGCTCATACCATTCCTGAATAGATTTTTCCCATGCGTCAGACATATAAGCTTAATTCATAATTACCAAAACCATCCTAGAGATAAGTTCCAGATTAGAAATATACTATACTGAGATCACACAGGCGTGCCCTTGGGCTTACAACAGGCCTCCTGCCTCAACTGCCAAGTTAGGGCCTGTTCTTTTTCTCAGATCAGTCACCGCCTAATCCGCATAATACCATAAAGGACGAGAATTCGTAATCAATGAACTCAACCCAAGTCTTAACACGGTAATACAGGACAGGAAATGGTAAGAACGAACCCTTACCTCATACTCTTAGCACCTTGACCTCGAAGGTGTTTACGCTGCCATATCTTTGATAAGCTCTGATACCATGTGTCGTACCGCCATCTATCCGGGACTCCCGGCGTGGCGGTTATCTGCGGAAGCTCCGCGCTCTCTGCGGATTTTTCGAGTGGAGAACAACAAGAAATAGGAAAGAGATATGGAAAACTCTCAGATTCTTATTGCTCTCTGGACAATCTACAAACTTCTTGGACATGCTTACAATGGGACTGCCACCCCCTTTATATAGAGGGCGGGCTGAGCTCTTGACGTAAGCGCTTACGTCATTCTGCTACAGTGCGCTACAGTGGTCACCATCCTATGCACAGTAACCCTATACTAGAGTACAGACTACTACAGTGACAGCTGTCTGTACGACTACAGTAGTTACAGTGACAGCTGTCTGTCAGCTACAGTGACAGCTGTCTGTACGGCTACAGTGTAGCTACAGTGATTTATTCTCTGCACACCTTCCATTGGTGAGGAATTTAACATTGTTTGTCATGTGATGGGAAGCTCCAGAATCAAAGTACCACGGTGAAGGTTTAGAGAAAGGTTTACCTGAGAGTCCTAATGCGGACAATGTAGAAATGATCATTTGCTGAATCATTTCAGGTGTCACAGATTGAATAGGAGCAGGAGCACTTTGTGTCAGATGAGCTTTATCCTCAGAACTACCAGCATTAGAAGAACCAACTGAGACAGTGTATGCCGTTCCAAATCTCTTGGGAGGTCGAATAGGACATTCCTTGATAATATGTCCATCTTTTTTGCAATAGTTGCAGAATTTTTTTGAACAACTTAAAGCATAATGGCCAAATTCTTTGCAGCAATAACACTGAATAGTACTCATGTCCTTACCTTTTGACTTGCCTTGGGCTACATAAGCCATAGGAATAGGAGTGGATTTAATTTGTTCCATGGTGGCTTGAGTGAGAAGCCGTTATTCCTCACGAAATAAATCATTGAGACATGCATCCAAGGATGGAACAGTTTCTCGATTCATAAGATTAGATCTGGTGCTTTCAAATTCAGATCTCAATTTCATAAGAAATTGATCCCTCTTAGTAGTTTCATGTACAGATTGAATAGAAATAAGACCTTTGGGAGGTAAGGTAGCATAGACAATATCAGTATATTCAGCCCAAAGATTCATAAAGATAGAATAAAAATCTGAGATTGAGAGACTGCCCTGTTGAAGACCTGCTAGCTCGTATTCAAGTTGAAACCGACGAGCAGTGTTGTATTGACTATAGAGTTTTTTCAGATAATTCCACATTTCAGCTGCAGTTTTGAAGGGTCGAAGATTTAAGATAATGTTGGATTCTACAGATACTAGAATCCATGTCATGATTTGAGCATCCTTGACTTCCCA
>RXID01021994.1:159931-226674 GCA_005019695.1 Trichopus zeylanicus subsp. travancoricus | reverse complement strand
CAGCAGTAATAATAGCATTACTAGTAGCAATAGTAATAGTTGTTGTAACAGCAGTAGCAACTATAGTAGTTGTAGTAGTTGTAACAACAGTGGTAGCAGTAGCAGCTGGAGTAGTATAAGTCGTAATAGTAGGAGCAGTAGTAGCGGAAGCAGCAGTAGTAGCAGTACCAGTAGTAGTTGAGTAGTGGTAGTTCTAGCGGTTGCAATAGTAATAGAAATAGAAGTAGTTGTAGCAGTAATAGCAGAAGTTTTAGTTTTAGCAGAAGTAGTAGCAGGTGTAGTAGTGGAAGTAGTAGTAGCGGTACTAGTAGGCGTGGTAGTGTTAGTAGCAGTAACAGTAGTAATATTAGTATTATTGATAGTATTAGTAATAGTAGTAGTAGTAGTAGTAGTAGTAGTAGCAGTAGTAGTAGCAGTAGTAGTAGCAGCAGCAGCAGCAGCAGTAGTAGTAGTAGTAGTTGTTGTTGTTGTTGTTGTAGTATAGGTAGTAGCAGCTGATGTAGTAGCAATAGTATTAATAGTAGTAGTAGTCGTACCAATAATGTTTGTAGAAGCAGTAGCAACAGCAGCAGTGTTAGGAGCAACCGTAGTAGTTATAGTTGTAGTAGTCGCAGTTGTAGCAATAGCAGTAGTAGAAGTAGTTGTAGCAGTAGTTAGTAGTAGCGGTAGTAGTTGTTGTTGTAGTAGTAGCAGAAGCAGTAGTAATAATAGTAGTTAGTAGTAGTAGTAGTAGTAGCAGCAGCAATAGTGATAGCAACAGAAGTAGTAACAATAGAAGTAGTTGTAGTAGCACTTGTAGCAGTCGTAGCAATAGTAGTAGTAATAATAGTAGCATTTGTAGTAGCAGCAGCAACAACAGTAGTATTAGTAGTAGTAGTGGTAGTAGCAGTAGTAGTAGCAGAAGTGAAAATAGCTGTAGTAGTTGTAATAGTAGTATTGGTATTAGTAGTAGTAGTAGTACTAGTAGCCGCAGCAATAGTAGTAGTAGTAGTATTAGTAGTAGTAGTAGCTGTAGTTTTAGTAGTAGTAGTAGTAGTAGTTCTAATAGTAGTAGCCGAAGTAGTTGGGGCTGTAGTTGAAGTAGAAGCAGAACTCGTAGCCATAGTAATAGTCGCAGTAGTAATATTAGCAATAGTAGTAGTAGTAATAGTAGTAGCAGCAGCATCAGTAGGAGCAGGAGCAGGAGCAACAACAGTAGTAGTATCGGTAAAAGTAGAAGTAGTAGTAGTAGCAATAGTATTAGTAGTAGGAGTAATAATAGTAGTAGTGGTAATGGTAGTAGTAGTAGTAATAGTGGTAGGAATAGGAGTAGTAGTTGTAAGACAGTAGAAATAGTAGTAATAGTATATTAGCAGCAACAGTAGTAGTAATAGTGCTAGTTGGAGTAGTAGCAGCAGCAATAGCAGTAGTAGTGGTAGCAGAGGTTGTAGTAATAGTAGCAGTAGTAGTAGTGGTGCATGTATCAATAGCAGCACTTGCTGTAGGAGCAGTAGTAGTACTAGAAGTGGCAATAGTAGTAGTAGCTGTAGTGGCAGTAGTAGCAGCAGTAGTAACTGTAGGACTAGTAGTAATAGTAGTAGCAGCAGTAGTAGATGTATATTAGCTATAGGAGTAGTAGTAGTAGTAGTAGCTGAAGTACTGGTAATATGAGAAGTAGTGATAATTGTTGTTGTAGTAGTAGCAGTAGTAAAAGTTGTAGTAGTAGTAGAAGTATTAGTAGCAATAGTTGTTGTAACAGTAGTAGTAGTTGTAGTTGTAGTCTTAGCAGTAGTAGTAGTATGAGAAGTAGCAGTTGTAGCAGTAGTTGCTATAGTAGCTATAGAACTAGTAGCAGTGGTAGTAGTAGTAGCAGCAGTAGTAGTGAAAGTAGTAGTCATTGCAGAAGAAGCAGTCATTGCAGTAGCAGTAGAAGTGGTAATAGAAGTACTAGTGCAGAAGCAGCAGTCGTAGTGGCTGTAGTCATAGTAGCAGTACTAGTACTAGTAGTTGTAGTAGTTGTTGTAGTAATAGTAATAGTAGTAATAGTAGTAGTGGTAGAAGTATTAGTAGCAATAGTAGCAGTAGTTGTAGTAGTAGCTGTAGGTGGAGTAGACGTAGCAGTGCTAGTAGTAGTATTAGTAGTATTAGTAGTAGTAGTAGTAGCAGTAGTTGTTGTTTTCGTTGTTGTTGTTGTTGTGGTAGTAGTAGTAGAATTTGTAGTTGTAGTAGTAGCAGTAGTAACAGTCATGGTAGCAGTAGTAGTTTTTGTTATAAAAGTAGTAGTAGTAGTTGCAGAAGTAGTAGTAATAGCTATAGCAGCAGCGGTGGAAGTAGCAATGGTACTAGTAGGAGGAGTGGTAGTAGAATTAGCAGTAGTAGTATTAGTAACAACAAAAGTAGTAGTTGTAGTAGCAGAAGTTGTAGTCGTAGTTATAGTAGTTGTAGTAGCAGTAGTGATAACAGTGGTAGTAGTAGTAGTAATAGTAGCCGAAGTAACAACAGTAGTAGTTGTAGTAGAAGTAGTAGTTGCCGCAACAGTAGCAGGAGTAAGAATAGTAGCAGTATAAGTAGTATTCTTAGTAGCAGTAGCAGGAGTTCTTATACTAGTAGTACTGGTAGTAGTATTACAAGTAGAAGCATCTGTTGTTCCAGAAGTGGAGATGTCATATTAGTAGTGGTAGCAGTAGAAGAAACGACAACATAAGTAGTAATAGTAGTAGTAGTAGACATAGTTATAGGAGCAACATCAATATTAGAAGTTGGAGTTGTGCTAGTAGTGGTAGTAGTAGTAGTAGCACTAGTAGTAGTAGTAGTACTAGTAGTAGTAGTAGCCGTAGTAGTAGCTGCGACAGTAGTAGCTGTAGTCGTAGTAAAAGTAATAGCACTAGCAATAGTAGCAGCAGCTGAAGTAGTAGTACTAGTAGTAGTAGTAGTAGTAGTAGCAGCCGCAGTTGTTATAGTAGTAGTAATAGTAGTATTGGTAGTAGCAACAATTGTAGTAGTAGTGGTAGTAGTAGTAGTAGTAGCAGTAGCAGTGGAGGTAGTAGTAGTAGCAACCATAGCCATAGCAATAGTAGCAATAGTATTAGAAGTTTCAGCAGAAATAGTAGGATTAAAAATTATAGCAGGAGCAGTAGCATTAGTAGTTGCAACTGAAGTAGTAGTATTAGTAGCAGTAGTAGTAGTAGTAGTAATAGTAGTTGCAGTAGTAGTAGTAGTAGCAGTAGTTGAAGCAGTAGCAATAGTAGCAGTAGTAGCAGCGGTAGTACTAGTTGTTGTAGTAGTAGTAGTTGTAGTAGTAGTAGTCGCAGTTGTAGCATTAGTAGTAGGAGTAAAAGTACAATTCGTGCTACTACTACTAAAACTACTATTACTACTACTACAACTTGTAGCAGTAGTGAAAGTTGTAGGAGAAGTAGCAGTAGTAGCAATGGCCATAGTAGTAGTCGTAGTAGAATTACAAGTAGTTGTAGCAATAGTAGTAGCTGTAGTACTAGTAGTTTTTGTAGCAGTAGTTTTTCGCAGTTGTTGCAGTAGTAGTAGGAGTAAAACTACTACTACTACTTCTACTGCTACTACTACAACTGCTACTCCTACTACTAAAACTACTATTACATCTACAGCTGTTGTTGCTGGTTCTACAATTGCTTCTACTACTGCTACTACTAATACTACTGGTATTACTACTACAACAATAACTACTGCTACTGCTACTCCTACTACTACAATTGCTGCTACAACTACTGTAATTACTACTACTACTATTGCTACAAAAACTACTATTACTATCTCTACGACTGCTGCGGCTGTTGCAGTACAACCACAACAACAACTACTACTACTACAATGGCTACACCTACTACAACTACGACAACTACTATTGCTGCTACTAATACTACTACTCCTACTCCCACTACTGCTACTACTAATACTATGAGTAATATTACTACTACTATTACTACAACTATTACTATTACTACAAAAACAACTACTCCTACTACTACTAATAATACTACAACTACTAAAACAACTACTACAAATTCTACTACTAGTACAACTGCTACTACAACTACTACTACTACTACTAATACTAATACTACTACTAGTACGACTGCTACTACTACTACTTCTACAGTTGCTGCAAGTACTAACACTACTTCTACTCCACCTACTACTGCTACTCTGACTCCTTCTCCTGCTCTGACAACTACTACACTAACTAGTATTACTACTACAACTTCTACAGCAACAACTACAATTGTTACTACTAATTCTATTGCAACTACTACTACCACTACGTCAACTATTACTACTTCTACTACAACTCCTACTCCCACTACTACCGCTACATCTCCTCCGCCTCCTACTGCTACTGCTACTAGTACTACTACTGCAACTGCTACTACGACAAGTACACCTCATCCTAGTCCTACTACTACTATGACTACACCTACTCCTACAACTATTACAACCACTAATACTACTACTCCTACAGCTACTCTCCCTGGGTAGGTTGAATGAAAAATAGATTAAGCTGCCATATTATTTTCTAGTCATCGGTCCGTGTAAAACTGCTTTCCCTTATTGCTCTACTCCTACGACTACTATAAGTACTACTACTACTAGTAGTAGTAGTAGTCCTACTAGTCCTACTCCTCCTCCTCCTCCTCCTCCTACTACTACTACATATACTATTACTACTACTACTCCTACTTCTACCTCTGCTACAACAAATACTACAACTACTATTACTGCTACTTCTACTACAACTACTACTGCTACTACATCTCCTACAACTACCAATGCTACTACTGCTACTCAATATCTACTACTTCTGCTATTGCTACTACTATAGCTGCTATTGCTATTGTTGTTGTTGCTGCAACTACAACTGCTATTACTACTACTACTCCTACTACAACTACGACTACTACTATCACTACTACTTCTACTATTACTACTACTACTACTACTACTACTACTGCTGCTGCTACTACTACTACTACTTCTATGACTGCTCTTACTACTACTTCTACTACTACTACTTCTGCTGCTGTTGTTGCTGCTACTACTACTATTACTACTACTACTACTATTACTACTACTACTACTACTTCTACTACTACAACTACTACTTCTACTACTACTACTACTACTATTTCTACTACTACTGCTATTACTACTTCTGCTACTGCTACAACTACTACACTTCAACTACTATTATTGCTGCTGCTACTACTACTGCTACTACACTATGACTACTATTTCTACTACTACTTCAACTGCTTCTACTACTACTACAACTCGTACTACTTTGACTACTACATCTACTATAACTACATGTACAAATACTACTAGTACTAGCACAAACAATACTATAACTACTATTATGGCAACAACTACTACTGCTACTACTACTACCCCAACTACCACTAACACATCTACAACTACTACTACTCTTAACTCCTTCTATTACAACTTCTACTACAACTACTCCTCCGACGAGTACTCCTATTACTACCACTACAATTACAACTCCTACTAATACTAATACTACTACTACTGCTGCTACTATTACTGCTCCTACTATTGCAACTTCTACTACTATTACTACTACTAATGCCACAACTACTACTGCCAGTATTACTACTACTACTACTAATACTACTAGTGTTGCTACTTCTATTACTACTACAACTCCCACTCCTACTATTACAAATTCCACTACTACGAATACTCCTACAACTACTCCTACTGCTACCAATACAATTACAACAACTACTTGTACGAATACTACTACTACTATTGCTACTCCTACTACTATTACTAGTTCTACTATTACCACTACTTTTTCTTCTTCTTCTACTACTACTACTAATGCTACAACAACTACTACTACAACTACTACTACTCCTACTCCAACTACTACTACTACAACTACTACTACAACTAATATTACTACTGCTACTACAACAACAACTAATATTACTACTACTACTACTACTATTGTTGTTACTCCTACAGCTACTACTTCCCCTACTACTATTACAACAACTACTACAACTTCTACTACTTCAACTACTAATACTACAACAAATACTACTACTTCTAGTACTACTAGAACTGCTACTGCTACTCTAACTACTACTACCACAACTACTGCTACTACTACTACTGCTTCTTTTACTACTACCACTACTGCTACTACTACTTCTGCTTCTTCTACTACTACGACTACCACCGCTACTACTACAATTGCAACCATTACTACTACTAGTACTACTTTTGCTACTCTTTCCGCTACTACTACAACAACTAATACTAGTATTACTACTACTATTACAACTACAACTACTACTATAGCTACTGCTACTACTACTAGTGCTACGTATACTGCTGGTACTTCTACTCCAACTCCTATTCCTACTCCTACAACTACAACAACTTCTACTACTACAACTACCACTACTATTGCTCCTACAACTTCTACTTCTGCAACTTCTACTACTACTGCTACTGCTACTATTTCTACTACTACTACTATTACTACCAATACAACTACGGAGACAACAACTACTACTCGTACTTCTACTACTTCTTCTACTATTGCTACTACTACAATTAGCACTAGCACTTCTACTACTAATACACCTACTACTACTGCTACTATTCCTGCTACAACTACTACCGCTACTAATGCTACTTCTACTTCTACTATTCCTTCTACTTCTGCCACTATTATTACAACTACTAGCAGTACTACTACTGCTAATACTACTACAAATACTACTACTACCACACAACTACTGCTACTATTGCTACTGCAACTACTACTACTACTACTACTAGTCCTACTACTTCACTTACTAGTACTACTACAATAGTAACTACTATTACTACTGCTGCCGCTACGCCTACTACTCCTACTATTACTACTGCTACTACTACTACTAACACTGTAGCTACTGCAACTACGATTGACTCCTACTACTACTATGGCCACAACTAGTACAACTACTACTACTGCTACTACTACTACTAATGTTGCTGCTACTACTACTACTACTACTACTACTACTACTACTACTACTACATCTATTACTAATACTACTACTATACTACTACAACTACAACTACTTCTACTGCTGCCACTACTATGACTACTACAACTATTCATACTGTTGCTACTACCAGTACTCCAACTTCTTCGCCTTATACTAAAGCTACTACTATTAGTCCTGCTACTATTACTACCACTAATACGACTACTACAGCTACTACTCCAACTGCTACTCCTACGGCAACTACTATTTCAACTACTACTTCTATTGCTACTTCTGCTACTACTACTACTGCTGCTATTACTAGTAGTACTGCATTTTTTACTACTACAGCTTCTACTGCTACTTCTGCTACAATTACAACAACTACTGCTCCTAGTATAACTACCATTGCTACAACTACTAATACTACTTCCACTACCATGACACTACTACTACTACTGCTACTACTCCTACTCCTACTAGTACTACTCATACTACTACTGTTACTATGACTTCTCCTATGACTGCTACAATAACTGCTACCACAACTACTGCTGCTGCTACAATTCCTATAACTACACCTACTACTATAGCTACTACAACTCCCACTGCTACTCCATGTCCTACTACTACTATGACTACCAATACTATAACTACTATTGCTACTACCACTACTGCTACTACTTCTACTTCTACTATCGCTACTACTACTACTGCTCCTACTGGTACTACTACTACTAGGAATACTTTGATTGCTACTTCCAATACTGCTACGATAACAACAACAACTACTATTACTAGTACTGCTACGACCACAACTAATACTGCTACTACAACTACTACTCCTACTACTTCTATTACTACTGCTAGTACTAGATCTGCTACACCTCCTACTACTATGACAACTACTACTTCTCCTACTACTATGACAATTACTACTTCTCCTACAACTACGACAACTACCACTACTACTACTGCTCCTACTCCTACAGCTTCAACTACTACTTCTGCTACTACTATTTCCACTATTGCAACTACTACTACTACTTCTACTACTACTAGTACAACTAATGCGATTTCTACTATTACTACTGCTATTGCTACTATTATTTCTATTCCAATAGCTACTGCTGCTACTACTACTATCGCTACTACTGCTACAGCTACTACTTCTACTACTACTACTACTACTATTGTTGGTGCTACTACTACTTCTACAATTACTACTATACTACTACTGCTACAACTACTACTACTGCTATTACTACTTCCATTCCTACTACTTGTTATACTGCAGTAGCAGCTAGTACTCCTAATAATATTCTACTACTACTACTGCTGCTGCCAGGACTCATAATGCCAATCATATAAAGACTACTACTACTGTTAAAACTACTGCTACAACTACTACTATCATTACTACTGCAACTACTAGTCGTAATACAACAACTACAACTACTACTACTACTATTACTATTATTGCTATAACTTCTACCACTACGGCTTCTATTACTACTACTACTGTTGCTGCTACTGCTACCACTACTATTAATACTCTCACTCCTAATACTATTACTACAGCTACTCCTACTGCTACAACTACTCCTAATACTACTACTTTCACTCCTACTACTGCTACTACTACTACTACTATAACTACTCTGACTGCTATGACTATTGCTACTGCTACTACTACTACTTCTACTATTGTTTCTGCTACCGCTGCTACTGCTACTAGTATGACAACTACTACTACGACTACCACTACTATTATAGCTACTACTATTACTGCTATAACTATATGTAATACTACAGCTACTCCTACTATTGCTACTACTACTACTACTACCACAACTACCACTGCTACGTATACTACTGCCACTCCTTCGACTACTACTGCTACAACTACTATTGTTGTTGCAACTATTGCTACTACTATTGCTACCACTACTGCTACTACTACTAAAGCTATTTCCTATAGTAGACGTAAAAGCAGTCATAGCAATGGTAGCTATAGTAGCTGTAGTAGCAATAGTAGTAGTAGCAGCAACCATTGCAATAGTAGTAGAAGTAGCAATAGTAGTGCAGCAATAATAGTAGTATAGTAATAGTAGTACTACCACTAGCAATAGCAGTGATAGTGGTAGCAGTAATAGTGTTAGTAGGAGTAGCAGTAGTAGCAGTAGTAATAGTAGTGGGGGAAGTATTAGTAGTAGTAGTAGTATTAGTAGTAGTAGAAGAAATAGTGTAATAGTAGTAGTAGTACTAGCAAAAGTAGTAGCAGAAGTAGTAGTAGTAGTACTCGAAGTTTGAGTAGTCTTAGTAGTAGTAGTTCTTGTAGTAGTAGTAGAAGTAGTATTAGTAGTTACAGTAGTAGTAGTAGCAGTAGTAGTAGTAGTTAGTAGTAGTAGTAGTAGTAGTAGTAGTAATAGTAGTAGTAGGAGTAGTAGTTGTAGTAGTAGTAGAAGTAGTAGTAGTATAGGAATAATAGGAGTAGTAGAAGTAATAGTAGTAGCAGTAGCAGCATAGCATAGTAGTGGTCGTAGTAGCAGAAGTAGCAGAAGTAGAAGTAGTAGTAATAATAGTTGCAAAAGTAGTCGTTATAGTAGTAGTTGTTGTTGTTGTTGTACTACTAGTAGTAGTAGTAGCATTAATAGCAGTAGTAGTGATTGGAGTAGTAGTAGCAGTAGTGTAGTAATAGCAGTAGAAGTAGTAGGAGGAGGAGCAGGAGTAGTAGTAGCAATATGTGTGGGAGAACTTGTAGTAGCTGGTCTAGGATTAGGAGTAACCATAGCAGTAGTAGCAGTACTTGCAGTAGTAGCAGCAATTGTAGTGGTAGTAGCTATCTTAGCGGCAACAACATTCGTAGCAGTTGTAGTAGTAGCCATAGTAGTGTCGTCATAGCAGAAGTAGTAGTAGTTGTAATAGCAGAAGTAATAATAGTAGTAGTACTAGTAGAAGTAGTACTACTAGTAGTAGTAGTAGTAGTAGTCGCATTAGTAGCAATAGTCATCACTGTAGTTATAGCAGTATTAGCTGTAGGAGTAGCAATAGCAGCAGCAGCAGTAGTAGTATTAGTAGCAATAGCAGTTGCAAAATTAGTAGTAATCATAGTATTAGTAAAAGTAGTAGTACTGTTAGTATTAGTAATAGTAGGATTCGTAATTATAGTATTATAGTAATAGTATTAGTTTTTGTAGTATTTACAGTAGTAGAAGAAGTAGTAGTAGTAGTAATAGTAGCAGCAATAGTACTGGTAGTAGCAGCTGTAGTAGTAGTAGTAGGAGTAATAGTAGTAGAAGTAGCAGTAGTAGCAAAAGTTGCAGTTGTTGTAGTAGTACCTGTAGCAGTAGCAGTTGTAGTAGTAGTAGTGGTAGTAGTGGTAGTAGTAGTAGTAGCAGCAGTAGGAGGAGGAGGAGTAGTAGTAGTATTATTATTAGTAGTAGTAGTAGTAGTAGTAGTAGTAGTAGTAGTAGTAGTAGTAGTTCTTCTTCTTGTTGTTGTTGTTGTAGAAGTAGCAGTAGTAGCAGTTGTCGTTGGTATTTTTATTGTTGTTGTTGTAATAGTAGTAGTAGTAGTAGTAGTAGCAGCAGCAGCAGCAGTAGCACTAGAGGTTGCAATTGTAGTAGCAGAAGTGGTAGAAGTAGTAGTAGTAGTAGTAGTGGTAGTAGTAGTTATAGTAGTCATAGTAGTAGTAGGAGCAGGAGTAGTAGTAGTTGTTGTAGCAGTTGTTGTAATAGTGGTAGTAGTAGTAATAGTAGTAGTCGTATTAATAATACTACTAGTGGTAGTAGTAGTAATAGTTATAGCAGTAGTAGAGCTTGTAATAAAAGTAGTAGTAGTAGTATTAGTAGCAGTAGTAATGGTAGGAGTAGTTGTATTAATAGCTATAGAAGTAGTAGTAATAGTATTAGTAGCAGCAGTAGTGTTAGGAATAGTTGTATCAATAGCTGTAGAAGTAGTAGTAGTAGCCGTAGCAGTAGCAGTTGTAGTTTCAATAGCACTAGTAGTAGTCATAGCAATTGCAGCAGTAGCAGTGGTAGCTAGAGCAGTAGTAGCAGTAGTAGTAGTACTAGTGTAATAGTAGTAGCAGTAGTCACACTAGTAGAAGTGGTAGTGGTAGCAGTAAAAGTAATACAAGTAGTACCAACAGTGGTAGTAGTAGACGTACCAATGGTAGCTGTATTCGTAGCAGCAGCAACAACATCAATAGCAGTAGAAGCAAAAGTAGTAGTAGTAGTAGTAGTAGTAGTAGTAGCAGCAATAGCGGTATAGTACTAGTAGCAGCACCAATTATAGTAATAGTAAAAGTAGTAGTAGGATAATAGCAGTAGAATTAGCAACAACAGCAATAATAGCCATAGTAGTAGTAGTAGTAACCGTTGCAGCATCAGTAGCAGTAGCAGTAACAGCGGTTGTGGTGGTGGTGGTGGCAGTAGTAGTAGTAGTATTAGTAGTAGTAGGTGTAGTAGACATTGTAGTAGTAGTAGCCATAGCAGCGACAATAAGAGTATTGCAGTAGTAGTAGTGGCTATAGCAGTAGTAGCGGTAACAAGGGTAGACGTAGTTGTAATAGAAGCTAGAGGAGTAGTAGTATAGTAGTAATACTAGTAGTAGTAGGAGCTGGAGCAGTACTAGTAGCAATAGTAGGAGTTGTAGTAGTAGTAGTAGTTATTATTGTTGTTGTTGTAGTAGCGGTAGTAGTAGTAGTAGTTGTTGTTGTTGTAGTAATTATAGTTGTAGTAGTAGCAGTTGTAGTTAATAGTAGTAATTATGGTAGTAGTAGTTGGAGTAGTAGCAGTAGGAGTAGTACTAGTAGTTGTAGTTGTATTTGTAGTAGTAGTAGTAGAAGGAGCAGAAGTTGTAGTAGTACTATTAGTGGAAGTTGAAGCTATAGTAATTCTAGTACTAGTAGTTGCAGCAGTTGTAGCAGGTCTATTGGTGGTAGTAGGAGTAGTGGTAGTAGTAGTAGTAGTAGTGGAAGTGGTAGTAGTGCTCGTAGTAGTAGAAGTAGTAGTAGTAGTAGTAGCTGTAGTAGTAATAGTAGTCGGACTTGTAGTAGTAGTGGTAGTAGTGGTAGGAGTCATTGTAGAAATTGTAGTAGTTGTAGTAGTGGGAGTAGTAGTGGTAGTAATAGTTGAAGTTGGAGTAGTAGTAGTAGTAGGAGGAGGAGGAGGAGTAGTCATAGTAGTCGTAGTAGAAGTTGTAGTAGTAGTAGTCATAGCAGTAGTAGTAGTAGCTATAGTAGTTATGGTGTAGTAGTCATTGTAGTAGTAGTAGTTATTATTGTACTCGTCAGAGTAGCATTAGAAACAACATTAGTAGTAGTAGTGGCAGATGTAGTAGTGGCAGTAGTAGTAGTAGTCATCGTAGTAGTAGGAACAGGAGTAGTAGTAGTTATCGTAGTAGCAGTAACAGGAGTAGTAGTAGTTGTAGTAGCAGAAGTAGTAGTAGTAGTAGCAGAAATAGTAGTAGTATTAATTATTATAGTTGCAACAATAGTGGTAGTGCTCGCAACAGCAGTAGAAGTAGTAGTAGTAGTAGTTGCAGTACTAATAAAAGTAGAAGTAGGAGGAGGAGGAGTAGTAGCAGTAGCAATAGTTGTAGTAGTTGTAGTAGCAGTAGTGGTAGTTGTTGTTGTTGTAGTAGTGGTAGTAGTAGTTGTTGTAGTTGCGGTAGTAGTGGTAATTATAGTAGTTATTATTGTGATTGTTGTTATTTTTGTAGTAGTAGTAGTGGTGGTGGTAGTACTAGTATGAGTAGCAGTAGCGCTAGAAGTAGCAGCAGCAACAGCAGTAGTAGTTGCAGCAGATGTAGTTGAAGAAGCAGTAGTAGTAGTACTAGTAGTAGTATAGTAGTACCAGTAGCAGTAGAAGCTATAGGAGTAGCTATAGTTGCAACAATAGTAGCAGTAGTAGAGGATGTAGTGGTAGTAGCAGTAGCACGAGTAATAGTTATAGCTGCAGCAAGAGTAGTAGTAGTACTAATAATAGTACTAGAGTAGTATTAGTAGTAGCTTTTGTTGTTGTAGAAGTAGAAGCAGTTGCAATAGTTGTGGTAGTAATAGCATAAAAGTAGTAGTAGTAGTAGTAGTCGTGGTAGCCGCAGTGGTAATGTTAATAGTAGTAGTAGCAACAATTGTCAAAATAATAGCATAAGTAGTAGTAGAAGTTGCAGCAGCCATAGCAGCAGTAATAGTATTCGTAGCAATAGTAGTCATTGCAGTAGTATTAACAGTTGTGGTAGTAGTAGTGGCAATAGTAGTAGTTGGAGAAGTAGCAACAGTCAAAGTAGTAGAAGTAGTAGTAGAAGCAGTAGCAGTTGTAGTAGCAGTAGTAGTTGTAGTAGAAGTTGCTTTTGTCATAGTAGCAGCGACAACAACAGCCATAGTAGTAGTAGTAGTTGTTGAGGAAGTAATATTAGTAGCCGCAGTTGTAGTATGAGTAGTAGTTGTAGCAATAGTAGTAAAAGTAATAGTAGTAGTAGTAGCAGTCATAGTAGTAGCAGTAGTAGTAGTAATATTGTAGTAGCAGTAGTGGTAGCAGTAGTTATACCAGTAGCTGTAGAAGTAACAGTACTAGTACTAGTAGCTCTAGTAGTAGTAGTAGTAGCTGCTGTAACAGTAGCAGTAGTAGTAGTGGTAGCAGCAGCAGCAGTAGCAGTAGTAGTAGTAGTAGTAATGGCAGTAGCTGTAGTACCACTAGTAGAAGCGGTTATTGTAGCAACGAAACTAATACCAATAGAACTAGTAGTGGTTATAGTAGATGCAATAGCATTAGTAATGCAATAGTAGTAGTATGAATAATAGTTGTAGTTGCTAAAGTAATGGTAGTTGTAATTGTAGCAGCCACAACAATAGTAGGAGCAACCGTGGCTGCGGCGGTAGAAGTAGTAATAGTAGCAGTAGTAGTAGTAATGGCAGTATAGTACTAGTAGCAGCAGCAGTTGTAGTGGTAGTAATAGTTGTAGCAGGAGTTGTAGAAGTAGTAGTATTATTATTATTAGCAACAAAAACAACAATTGTAGTAGTTATAGTAGTATTAGCAATACAGCAGTAGCGGTAGAAATGGTACTAGTAGTAGTAGTACTAGTCATAGTTGCAAAAGAAGAAGTAGTATTAGTAGGTGGAGTAGTAGTAGTGGGTGAAGCAGTCAGAGTAGTAGTATTAGTAGCAGTGACAGTAATAGTATTAGTAGTAATAGTAGTGGCAGCAGCTGTAGCAGTGGCAGCGGCAGCAACAGAAGTAGTATTAGTAATAGAGGCTGGAGCACTAGTAGTATTTGAAGTAATAGTAGTAGTGGTACCAGCTGGAGCAGAAGTAGTAGTAGTACGAGCTGAAGCAAAAGTAGTAGTAGTAGTAGTAGTAGTCATAGTAGTAGTAGTAGTAGTAGTAGTAGTCGCAGTAGTAGTAGTAGTAGTAGTAGTAGTAGTAGTCGCAGCAGCAGCAGCAGCAGCAGCAATAGTTGTAGTAGTAGGAGTAGCAGCAGCAGTAGTAGTAGTATTAATAGCAGTGGGAGCAGCAGCAGCAGCAGCAGCAGCAGCAGCAGGAGTAGTAGTAGTAGTAGTAGTAGTAGTAGTAGTAGTGTTAGTGTTAGTAGTAGTTGCACGCATAGTAGGAGTAGCAGCAGTAGTAGTAGTAATAGTCATAGTCGTAGTCGTAGTAGTAATAATAGTAGTAGTAGCAGAAGTCATGGTAGTAGTAATAATAGCAGTAGTAGCAGAAGTCATGGTAGTAGTAGGAAGAGTAGTAGTTATTATTATTGTCATATTAGTAGCAGGCGTAATTATAGTAGTAGTAGTTGTAGTAGTAATAGTAGTATTATTATTAGCAGTTGTAGTTGTAGTAGTAGTTGTAGACGCAGTAGAAGTAGTTGTAGTTGTAGTTGTAGTAGTAGTAGTAGTAGTAGTAGCAATTGTGCTAGTTGTAATGGTAGTAATAGTAGTAGTGGTAGTAGAAATCGTGGTAGTAGTAGCAAGAGTAGTAGTAGTTGTTGTTGTCATATTAGTAGTAGTCGTAGTTGTAGTTGTTGTTGTAGCAGCAGCAGCAGTAGCTGTAGCAGTGGTAGAGTAGTAGTAGTATTAATAGTAGTAGTAGTAGTAGTTGTTGTTGTTGTAGTAGTAATAGTGGTAGTAGTAGTATTAAGAGTAGTAGCAGTAGCAGTAGTAGCAGTAGTGGCGGTAGTTGTAGTAGTAATAGCAGCTGCACTAGTAGTAGTAGTAGGAGAAGGAGTAGAAATAGTAGTAGTGGTAATAGTTGTTGTTGTTTTTGTAGTAGTTGCAGTAGCAACAATAGTAGCCATAGTAGTAGAAGAAGTTGCAGTAGTAGTAGTAGGAGTTGCAGTAGTGGAAGAACTTGCAGTTGTACTAGTAGTAATGTAGTAATAGTCTAACTAATAGTGGTAGTAGTTGTAGTAGTTGTTGGAGGAGGAGGAGGAGGAGTAGTTGTAGTAGTCATAGTACAAGCTGCAATAGCCGTATTAGTACAAATAGCAATATTAGTAGTACTCTTAAATGGTAGTAGTAGGAGTAGTCATAGTAGAGTAGTTGTAGTAATAGTAGTAGTAGGAGTAGTAGTAGTAGTAGTAATAGGAATAGTAGTTACAGAGTAGTAGTAGTAGTTGTTGTTGTTGTTGTGTTAGTAGTAGTAGTAGTAGAAGAAGAAGTAGTAGTAGTTGTTGTTGTTGTGGTGGTTGTTGTTGTAATAGTAATAGTAGTAGTAGGAATTGGAATAGTATTTGGAGTAGTAGTAGTTATAGTGGTAGTGGTAGTAGTACTAGGAGCAATAGTCACGGTTGGAGTTGGAGTAGGTGTAGTAGTAGCATTAGAAGTCATAGTAGTAGACTAGTAGTAGTAAGAGTAGTAGTAGTTCTTGTAGCAGGCGTAGTAGTGGTAGTAGTAGTAGCAGTAATTGTGGTAGTAGTAATAGTAATAGTAGTAGTTAGTAGTGGTAGTAATAGTAATAGTATTAGTAGTAGTTGTAGTAGTTGTAGCATGAGTAGTAGTAATAGCAGAAGTAGCAGCAGCTGAAGCGGTAATAGTTATAGTAGTAGGAGTTGTATTGGTAGTGGTAGTAGCAACAGCAACAATAACAGCAGATGTAGTGGTAGCTGTAGCAACAGTAGTAGTAGTAGTACTAGTAGTTATAGCAGAAGTAGTAGTGGCAGTTATACTATGGTAGTGGTAGGAGTAGTAGTGGTTGCAATAGTTGTTGGAGAAGCAGCAGCTGTAGTAGTTGTAGTAGTAGTAGTAATAATAGGAGTAGTAGTACTATCAGTAGTATGAGTAGCAATAGTAATTGGAGCAGCAGTAGTAGAAATGTTAGTAGCAATAATAGTAGTAGTAATTGGAGAAGCAGTAGCAGTGGAAGTTGCAGTAATAGCAGCAACAACATCAGCAGTAGTAGTATTACGAGTGTTAGGAGGGTAGTAGTAGTTGGAGTAGTAGTTGTTGTAATAATAGTAGTAGTAGCACCAGTAGTAGTATTAGTAACAATAGTCGTGGGAGTAGTAGTGGCATTCGGTGTAGGAGTAGTAGTAGGAGTAGTGGTAGTTGTTATTGTTGTTGTTGTTGTTCTTGTTGTTGTTGTAGTAGTAGTAGTAGTACTAGGGGGAGGAGGAGGAGTAGTAGTAATAGTAGTATTAGTCGTATTCGTAGTCGAAGTAGTGGTAAGAGCAGTAGTAGTAAAAATAGTTGCGGTAGTACTACTACTACTACTGCTACTACAACTACGACTAATGCTACTACTACTGCCACTGCTACAGCTACTAATGCTGCTACTACTACTGCTGTTACTGCTACTTCTACTACTACCACTACAATTGCGGCAACTACTGCTACTAGTTCAGCTAGTATTACTACTGATGCTACAACTACTGTGACTCCTACTAATGCAACTACTACTAATATTACCACTACTACTATTACTACTACTAGTGCGACTACTACTATTGCTACTTCTACACTATTACTACCACTACGATTGCTACTACTATTGCTACAACGGCTACTAGTACCACTACTGTTACTATGGCTACTAATGTCATTTCTGCTAGCACTTCTATGAATGCTACTACTGCTACTACTACTACTACTAGTACTATTAATACTACTACAACTACTACTATAACTACTACTCCTACTTCTGATATTACTGCTACAACTACTACTATGGCTACAAGTGCTATAGCTACTACTACTACTACGACAACCGATACAACTACTACGTTACGAATACTGCTTCTACTAGTAGTAATACTATAACAACTACTACTACCACTACTACTACTGCTACTACTGCTACTACTGCTACTACTACTACTGCTGCTACTACTGCTACTACTGCTGCTGCTGCTACTGCTACTACTACTACTCCTCCTCTTACTACTGCTATTGATACTAATACAACGACTACTACTACTATTGCTTCCACTACTACTACTACAACGATAACTGCTACTGCTACACTTACTGCTACTACTGCTGCTACTACTACTGCTGCTACTACACTACTGCTACTGCAGCTGTTGCCTCAACTACTAAAACAACTACTGCAATTGCTGCTACTATTGCTACTAATTCTACTACTACTACTACTACTATTACCACTACCACTATAACTTCTGCTGCTACTACTAATACTACTACTACTGCAACAACTACAACTTCTCCTACTACTATTACTACTGCTACTGCTACTACTACTACTACTATTGCTACTCCCAAGTAATAGTATGGCAGCTGCGGCTTCTACTACTCTAACTAGTGTTACTACTATGGCTACTACTAGTACTACTGCTGTTACGACTACTATTACTTCAGCTGCAAATGTTGCTACCACTACTTCGATTGCTACTACTACTACTACTGTTAGTATAATTACTACTATTAATACTTCAACAACTACTGCTACTACTACGACTACCACTACTACTGCCACAACAACTACTTCCTCTGCTACTTTTACTACTGCTACTACTACTGCCACTACTACTCCTGCTGCTACCACTACTGCTACTCCTGCTACTACCACTACTGCTACTACTAGTATTATTATTACTACTACTACTACCACAACAACAACTACGACTACTACTTCTACCACTATTACTGGTTATACTACTGCTACTAGTGCTACTACTACTTCTACCACTACTTTGACTACTACAACTACTGCTACTACAACTACAATTACTACTACAACTATTATTACATCTACTATTACTGCTACTACTGTTACTATTGCTACAAGAAATACTACCACAACTACAACAAAAATAATTACTGTTGCTACTACTACTGCTACTCCTGCGACTACTACTACAACTACTGCTATTGCAACTACTGCTACTATTAGTGCTACTAATACAACAAGAAATACTAATGCTACTACTACTACCTCTCCTACAACAACAATAACTACTACAACTGCAACTTCTCCTACAACAACAATAACTACTACAACTACAACTTCTCCTATAACAATAAGAACTACTACAACTACAACTTCTCCTACAACAACAACAACAACTACTACTACTACTACTAATGCTACAACTACTGCGAATGCTACTACTATTATAACTACTGCTGCTACTGCTGCTAGGACTACTATTACTACTACTCCTCCTATGGCTATGACTACTACTGTGATTACTACTACTTCTCCTACTACCGTTAATTCTGCTACTACTACTAAGACAACAACTACGGCTACTCCAACTAATACTACTATTGCAACTACTCCTACTACTACTATTAGTATTACTGCTACTACTTCTACTACTAATACTATAGCTACTACTATTACTTCTACAACAAAAACTGCTACCACTACTTCGACTGCTACTACTGCTACTACTGCTACTACAACAATAATTACTACTACTACTACTACTACTACAACAACAACAACAACAACAACCACTACTACTGCTGCTGCTACTACTACTGCTACTACTACCACTACCTCTCCTATAACAATAATAACTACTACTTCAATTACTTCTTCTACAACAACTACAACTGGTACTATTACTAATGCTACAACTACTGCTAATGGTACTACAACTACTATTGTTGTTGTTGCTGCTACTATTACTACTACTTCTATGGATACTTCTAATGCTACTACTACTACTACTGTCGCTACTGCTACTCCTACAACTATTACTCCTGCTACTAGTCTTGCTACTACTACTACTACTATTCAAACTAATCTTACTGCTGCTACTAGTATTACAATAACTACTTCTACTTCTACTACTATAACTACCACTATTACTTCTACTGCTACTTCTACGGCTATTATTACTACTACTACAACTACTACTAGTGTTGCCACTACTCCTATGACTGCTGCTGCTACTACTGCTACTATGGCTGCTATTGCTACTACTATTACCACTACTTAGACTGCTACAACTGCTGCTACTACTACTACAATTACTACTACTACTACTACTACTAATATATCTACTATTACTGCTGCTACTTCTACAGCTGCTGCCATTCCTACTACTGCTACTACTACTACTATTTTGACTACAACTGCTACTACTGCTACTACTACTACTATTTTGACTACAACTGCTACTACTGCTGCTACTACTACTACAACTACTACTACCACAACTACTACTCCTTCTATTACTACTACTACTACAGCAAACAATGCTTCTAATAGTACTACTCGAGCTACTTTTACAACTACCGCTACTACTCCTACTCTAATGACAACTACTCTGCTACTACTACTTCTATTACTACAACTACTGCTACTACAGCTACTTCTACTACTAATACAACTACTGCTACTGCTACTACTGCTACTACTACTACTACTTCACTACGACAACTACTACTTCAACTACTACTATTACAACAACAACAATAACTACTACTTCTACTACCACTGCAACTACTACTACTACTACTACTACTACTACGACACCTACCACTTCTACTACTACTACTACTGCTGCTAATACTACTACTGCTACTTCAGCTACTCCCACTACTACTACTCCCACTGCTACTATGGCTACTACTGCTACTACTAGTCCTCCTATTACTCTAGCTACTGTTGCCACCAATGCAGCTGCTAAAACAACACCTACTACAACTACATCAACTAAAGCCATAACTGCTACTATTGCTACTACGGTTGCTAAAACTACTATTCCAACTACTATTGCTACTAATACTACTACTAATACTACTGCTACTATTGCTACAACAAAAACTATTGCTACTATAACTACTACTACTGTTATTACCACTACTGATACAACTAGTAATACTACCACATCAACAAATACTACTACTACCATAATAACTATTGCTACTACTGCTACAACTACTCCCACTACTATTGCTACTGCTACTTCTGTGACTCCTACTACTCGTACTACCACTACTACTACTACTACAATTGCTTTTACTAATATAGCTACTACTACTTCTATTGCTACTACTACTACAACAACTGCCACTACTACTGCCACTACTACTGCTGTGACTGCTACTACTACTACTACTACTACAACAACTACTACCACTAGTACTGCCACTACTACTGCTATGATTGCTACTACTAGTACTAGTACTAGTACTACTACTATAATTGCCACTACTAATAAAGCTACTACTACTTCTATTGCTACTGCTGCTACTACTACTACTGTTGTTGCTACTACTGCTACTATAACTACTACTATTACTATGACTACTACAACTACTACTACTTTTCCTACTACTGCTATTGCTATTATTACTACAACTACTGTTGCTGCTGCTGTTATGGCTACCACTGCTTCTACTACTCCTACAACTACTAGTTCGGCTAATACTAAGACTACTCCTACTACTATTGCGACTGCTTCCACTTTTGCTACTGCTACTACTACTAGTGCTGCTGCGGCTACTACTATTACTACTGCTACTACTACCACTACCTCTCCTACTACTACTGCTACTACTTACACGAATACTAGTACTACTACAACAACTACTACTGCTGCTAATATTGCTGTTGCTACTTCTACTATTACTATAACTACTACCACTAATCTATCTACTACTACTACTACTAATACTACTACTACTTTTATTACTACCGTTACTACTAGTACTACTACTATAACTACTACTACTTCTGCTACTTTTGCTATTACTATAACTATTAGCTACTACTACTCCTAGTACACCTTCTACTACTACAACTACTTCTATTACTTCTGGTTGTACTAGTATTGCTACTTTTATTACTACTACTTCATCTTCTTCTTCTTCTTCTTCTTCTACTACTACTACTACTACTACTACTACCACTACAACAACTCCTAATGCTACTATGCCTGCTACAGCTGCTACTGCTACCACTACAACAACAACAACTACTACTATTACTACTCTACTGCTGCAACTATTTCAATGACTACTACTACTTCTACAACTACTACTTCTACTACTGCTACAATTGCTACTACTGCTGCTAATACTACTGCTATAACTATTGCTACAACTACAGCTACAACAACTACTTCTATTGCCACTACTACTTCTGTTGCTATTGCTGCTGATGCTACTCCTAGTACTATTGGTACTACTACTGCTGTTGCTTCTACACTGCTGCTACTACTACCACTAAAACTTCTACTACTACGACTACTACTACTGCTACTACTATTACTACTAATGCTCCTACTGCTTCTGCTATTACTATTGCTTCTTGTAGTACCACTATTGTTGCTACTACTACTCTGATAGCTTCTTCTGCTACTACTACTACTACCCCAACTACTAAAACTACTACTAATAAAGCTACTATTGTAGCAGTTGCTGCTACTTCCCTTACTATTATCCCTACTACAACTACTACTGTTATAGCTACTACTACAACTATTACTGCTACTACTACTACTACTACTACAACTACTACTACTGCTACTGCTACTACTACTATTATTTCCACAACTATTGCTCCTACTGCTACTACTACTACTGCTACTACTACTACTACTATTTTAGCTACTACTACTTTTACTACAACAAATACTACTACGACTCCTACAGCTACTACTATTGCTACTACTACTATTAATGGTACTTCTCCTACTACTATGATTACTGCTACTACAACAACAACAACTACTACTGCTACTACAACTAGCACTACTACTACTCCTCCAACCGCTACTACTACTGCAACAACTACAAATACTACTACTACTGCACCTACTGCTACTACTACTGCTCCTACTGCTATTACTACTATAACTGCTCCTACTACTACTACTCCTACTACTACTGCTACTTCTAATACTAATACAACTACTACAGCTCCCTCTACTACTACTACTACTATTATTTTTTTTATTAATAATACTCCTACTACTACTGCTACTGCTCCAGCTACTACTGCTATCAGTCCTACTACTGCTGTTATTGCTTCAACTGCTACGACTATGATTGCTACTACTACTACTATTACTAATACTGCTCCAACTACTACTCCAACTGCTACTGCCACTACTATTACTACTACTACTATTGCTTCTGCTACTACTACTACTTGTCCTAATACACCTACCACTACAGCCACGACTACTGCTACAGATACCCCTACCACTACTGCTACAACTCCTACTACTCCTACTACTACTCCTACTACTCCTACTATTACTACTACTACTACAATTCCAACTACTACAAGTGCTACAACTACTCCTACTGCTACTACAAATGCGACAACTACAACTACTGCTACTAGTACTGTAGCTACTACGATTGTTGTTACTACCACTGCTACTACTATTGCAATAACTTCTACAACTTCTACAGTTGCTACGACTACTACTACTACTATTACTAAAACTACTACTACTACTACTGCTGCTGCTGCTACGACTACTACTACAACAAATACTACCACTACTACTTTTTATAACACTCTTACTACTTCTACTACTACTATTATGACTACCACTACTATAACTAGTACTACTACTATAACTACTACTAATACTACTTCTACTACTACTACTATTACAAGAACTACTATGACTACTACTTTTCCTACTACTACTACTACTACTACTACAAGAATGACTACTACTACTATGGCTAAAATAGTTACTATTGCTACCGCAACTACAACTACTTCTCCTACTACTACTGTTGCCACTACTATTGCTACCACTACTACTGCTATTACTACTTGGACTTCTACATCTACTACTACTCCTGCTACTTTTACTGCTACTACGATAGCTACTTCTCCTCCCACTACTGCTACTACTACTATAATAGCTACGACTCCTGCTGCTACTAATCCTACTACTACTGCTACTACTTTTGCTGCAACTATTGCTACTACTAGTACCACAATGGCTACAACTACTACTAATAATATTACTTCTACTACTACTGGTACTACTACTCCCACAATTACTACTATCACAACAACAACAACAACTATTACTACTACTACTACTACTACTACTACTACTACTACTATTCCTCCTCCTCCTCCTACTTTTGCTGCTACTACAACTGCTATTACTACTAGTGCTACTACTACGACTTTTGCTACTACTACTTCCCCTACTACTATGGCTACTGTTGCTACTGTTAATACTACAACAACTACTACTACAACTACTACTACCACGACTACTACTACTATTACCAGCACGACTACTACCACTACTACTATCACTACTACTACCACTACTACTACCACTACTATTACAACGACCACCACTGCTACTACTACTCCTCCTCCTCCTACTACTATTTCTATTACTACTGCTACTAATACTACTCCTACTACAACTACTATTGTACCAATTACAACTACTACTAATGCTACTACTACCACTACTTCTATTGCTACTACTTCTACTACTAGTACGGCTTCTATAACAACTACTACTACTACTACTTCTACTACTACAGCTACTAGTACTACTTCTACTACTCCTGTAACAATTGTTGTTGCTACTACTACTGCTACTACTACTTTTCCCTTTACTATTACTACTACTACTACTACTACTATTGTGGCTACCTCTACTAATACAAATGCTACTACTAGTACTACTTCTAGTGCTACTAATACTTCTCCCATAACTAAAAGTACTACTACTGCTGCTGCAACTAGTGCAACTTGTACTCCCACTAAAACTATGTTTGCTGCTACTAGGACTGCAACTACTATTATTAGTAATATTACTACTACTACTGCGATTACTGCTACTACTACTACAACTATGGCAACTATTGCTGCATCTGCTACGACAACTACTACTATGTCTACTACTGCTACCAATACTAGTCCTGCAACTACTGTAACCACCGCTTCTACTGGTATGACTACAACTACTACAACTACAATTACTACTTCTACTACTACCATAGCTTATACTACTTCTCCTACTACTATTGCTACTGCTACTACTACTAATACTGCTGCAAATACTACTACTACTAACACTATAACTACTACTGCTGCTGCTACTACAACCTCTGCTACAACTAATTCCCCTACTAATGCTACTATTGCTACTGTTACTACTACGACTGCTATTACTACCACTACTACTACGACTACTACACCTACTACTACTATTACTACCACTACTACTTCCAATACTGCTACCACTACTACTACTACTACTACTTCTACTACTCCTACTATTGCTGCTACTACTGCTTCTAGTACTCCTACTACTACTATTACTACTACTGCTGCTACTACTACTCCTACTACAACTACTACCATAGCAACTACTACTGTGGCAATTACAACTACTACTAATGCTAATACTACTACTATTGCTATTGCTACTACTCCTCCTACTAGTATGGGTGCTACAACAACAACAGCAACTTCTACTACTACTACTGCTGCTTGTGCTACTACTTTTGCTACTACTAATACCACAACTAGTACCACTACTACTACCACCACTACTACCACTACTACTACTTCTACTACTACTACTACCCCTACTACTACTACTGCTACTAATGCTGCTAGTACTCCTACTATTACTATTACTACTGCTGCTGCTACTACTCCTACTACAACTACAATTATTGTGGCTACTACTGTAGCAATTACAAGTACTACTTATGCTACTACTGCTACTACTACTATTGCTACTACGTCTACTACTGGTACGGCAGCCACAACAATAAGAACAATAACAATAACAACAACTACTACTACTACTACTAGTACTACTACTACTTCTACTACTACTACTTGCACTACTATAGCTACTACTTCTACTACTACTACTGTAACAATTGTTGCTGCTACTTCTACTACTACAACTACTACTATTGCGGCTACTTCTACTAATACTATTACTACTACTGGTACTACTTCTTGTGCTACTAATACTTCTCCCATAACTATAACTACTACTAGTACTGCTGTAACTAGTACTACTGCTACTCCTTCTAAAACAACTTTTGCTACTACCAAGATTGCTACTACTATTATTATTACTACTACTACTACTACTACTACTATTGGTACTTCTTCTACGACAACTACCACTACTACTACTGCCACTACGGCTATTACTGCGACCAATACTAGGCCTGCAACTACTGCTATCGCTGCTTTCACTGGTACTTCTACTACTACTACAATAATTACTATTGCTATAGCTTGTACTACTTCTACTATTACTATTGATACTTCTTCCACTACTGCTACTACTGCTACTACTTCTACTACTGCTACTACGACTTCTGCTACTACTATTTCCCCTACTACTACTGCTACTGTTGCTACTGTTACTACTATAACTGCAACTACTACCACTACTAGTACTACTGCTACTACTACTACCACGAGTACTACCACTACTACTACCACTAGTACTACTACTGCTGCTGCTATTGCTACTACCAGTACTACTATAGCAATTACAACTACTACCTATGCTACTCCTACTACTACTACTATTGTTATAGCTTCTACTACTAGTACGGCGGCTACAACAATAATAATAACTACTACTTCTACTGCTGCTACTACATTAGTAGTAGGAGTAGTAGTAGCAATAGCAGAAGTAGTAGTAGTGGTTGTTGTAGTTGGAGTTATAGTAGCAATAGCTATCATAGTACTAGCAATAGTAGTAGTAGTGGTAGTAGTGCTGGTACCAGTAGTAGTGGTAGTAGTAGTAGTAGTTGTACTAGTAGCAGTATTAGTAGCTATTGTATTAGTAGTTGTAGTAGTAGTAGTAGCAATAGCTATTGTAGTTGTAGTTGTTGTTGTTGTTGTAGTAGTAGTAGTAATAATCGTAGTAGCAGCAGAATTAGTACCAAACGTAATAGCAAAAGTAGTAGTAGTTATAGTCACAATAGTAATAGCAGCCATAGTTGTAGTAGTAGTAGTAGTACCAGTTTCGATAGTAGTTATAACAAAAGTTATAGTAGAATTTGTTATAGTTGTAGGTGTAGTAGTTGTAGTATTAGTAGTTATTGTTGTAGTAGTAGTAGTACTAGTAGTAGTAGTGGTGGTAGTGGTAGTAGTAGTAGTGGTAATAGTAATAGAAGTAATCGTAGCAGTTGTAGTAGTTGCAGTAGTAGTAGTATTAGTAGTGGTAGGAGTAGTAGTAGTAGTAGTCATAGTATTTGGAGGTGCAATAGCAGTAGTAGTAGCTTTAGCAACATCAATTTTCATGGTAGTGGCTATTTTAGCAACAACAATAGTCATAGTAGGAGTGCTAGCACTAGTATCAGAAGTCATTATACCAATAATTGCAGAAGTACTAATAGTAGCTGTAATACCAGCACTAGTTGTAGTAGCATTAGCCGCAGCAGTCGTCATAGTAGTAATTGTAGTATTAGCAGTAATAGCGACAGTAATAGTAGTAGTAGCAGCAGTAGTAGTAGAAGTAGTAGTAGTCATAGTAGCTGTAGTGGGTATAGTACTATTACTATTAATGGTAGTAGTATTGTAGTAGTAGTATTAGTTGTAGTAGTAATATTAGTAGTAGTAGCAGTAGTATTAGTTGTAGTAGTTATTGTAGTAGTATTAATAGTAGTAGTAGTAGGAGTAGGAGTACTAGTAGTTGTAGCAGGAGTAGTTGTAGTAGTAGTATTTGTAGTAGTAGTAGTATTAGAAGTAGTAGTGGAAGTAGTTTTAGGAGTAGTAGGGGTACTAATAGAAGTAGTAGTGGTGGTAGTAGTAGTAGTATCAGTAGTAATAGTTGGTGTAGTAGTAGCAGTAGCAGTAATAGTAAGTTATTGTAAAGTACTAGTAGTAATAGTAGAAGTAAGAGTAGTAGTTGGAATAATAGTTGTATTAATAGTACTAGTAGTAGCAGTAGTAGTCGTAGTTATATTTGTAGCAGTACTAGTTGTAGAATTGGTAGTAATAGTAGTAGTAGTAGTAGTAGTTGCAGTAGTAGTAGTAGTAATAGTTGTAGTTGTAGTTGTAGTAGTTGTAGTAGTAGTAGTAATAGTCATAGTAGTAGGATTGGCAAAAGTAGCAGCAGCAGTAGCAGGATGAGTAGTAGTAGTTATTGTTGTAGTAGCAGTTGTCGTCGTTGCAATAGGAGTAGCAGCAGTAGAAGTAGTGGTAGTAGTTGTAGAGTAAGAGTATTAGTCGTAGTAGTAGTAGTTGGAGTAGGAGTTGGTTTAGGAGTTGGAATAGTAGTAGTAGCTGGAGTTATAGTAGTAGTAGTAGGAGTTGTAGTAGGAATAGCTTTAGGAGTTGTAGTAGTAATATAGAAGTAGCAGAAGTAGTAGTAGTAGTAGTTAGAGGAGGAGGAGGAGTAGATTTTTTTGTAGCAGTAGTAGTAGCAGCAATAGTAGTAAGAGTAATAGTTGTAGTACTTATTATGCTACTACTAGTAGTAATAGTAGTAGTAGTGGTAGTGGTAGTAGTATTGGTAGTAGTATCAGAAATAGCACTAGTAGTGGTAGTAGTTGTTGTTGTTGTAGTAGTAGTAGTACCATTAGTTGTATTTGTTGTAGTAGTGGTATTAGTAGTAGTAGTGGTGGTAGTGGTAGTAGTATTAGAAGTAGTAGTGGTAGTACTAGTTGTGGTAGTAGTACCACCAGTTGTACTAGTAGTAGTGGTAGTAGTAGTAGTAGTAGTAGCATCGTTAGATGTATTTGTAGTTGTAGTAGCTGGAGTAGTAGTAGTAGTAGTTGGAGAACTAGCAGTGCTACCAGCTGTAGTAGTAGTAGTACCAGTAGTAGTGGTGGTAGTAGTAGTAGTAGTACCAGTTGTAGTAGTCGTGGTAGTTGTAGTAGCAGTAGCAATAGTAGTACCAGCAGTAGTAGTGGTGGTAGTTGTAGTAGTGGTAGCAATAGCAGTAGCACCATTAGTTGTATTTTTAGTTGCAGCAGCAGTAGTAGTTGCAGTAGTAGTAGGAGAAGTAGTAGTACCACCAGTTGTAGTAGTAGTAGATGTTATAGCTATACGACAATAAATAGGTATTGTAGAAGGAGAAGAATTAGGTATAGTAGTAGTAGCAGTAACTGCAACAGTAGCAGCCACATCGATAGCAGCAGTAGTAGTGTTAGCAGTAGCTGTAATAGTAGTAGTCGCAGCAGCAGCAGCAACAGCAGCAGTATTAGAAGCAGGAGTATTAGTAGCAATAGTAGTAGTAGTAGAAATAGTAGTAGTAGTACAATTGGGATTATTAGTAGTAGTAGCAACAGTTGCAGCAGCAGCAGCAATAATAGTAGTGCTAGTAATAGTAGTAGCAATAGTTGTAATAGTTGTTGTTGTTGTTGTAGAAGTAGTAGTAGTAGTAGTAACAGTAGTAGCAGTAGTAGTAATTATTATAGTCATGGTTGTAGTAGCAATAATTGTAGTTGCAGCAGTAGTAGTAGTAGTAAAAGTCAGAGTCGTGGTAGTATTAGTAGTAGTAAGAGTGATTGTTGTAGTAGCAGTAGTAGCATTTGTAGCAACAGTAGCTACAGTAGTAGTACTATTGGTAGCAGAAGTAGCAATAGTACTACTAGTAGCGGAAGTAGCAATAGTAGTAGTCTTAGTTTTAGTATTAGTAGTAGGAGTAGTAGTAGTAGCAGCAGCACTAGTAGTAGTTGTTATTATTGTTTTAGTAGTAGTAGTAGCTGTAGTAGTAGTAGTAGTAGTAGTTGTTGTTGTTGTTATTGTTGTTGCTGTTGTAGTGGTAGTAGGGGTAGTAGTAGTAGTAGTAGTCGTAGCAGTTATTGCAATAGTAGTAGTATTAGTAGGAGTAGTAGTAGTCATCGTAGTAGTAGGAGTAGTAGCTACATTAACAGTAGTCACAATAGTAGTAGTAGTCGTGTTAGTACTAGTTGGAGTTGGATTAGTAGTTGTAAAAGTCTTAGCCGTGCCAGGAGCAGCAGTTTTAGTAGGAGTGGTAAAAGTAATAGCAGTAGCAGTGGTAGAAGTAGTAGGAGTGTTAGCATTAGTAGTAGAATTAGTAGTAGTACTAGTAATGTTAGTATTTGTAGTGGTAGTTCTAGTAGTTGTAGGAGTAGGAGTAGCAGCAATTGTACCATTAGTAGTAGTAGTAGTAGTTGTTGTTGTTGTAGCAGTAGTAGTTGTAGTAGTAGTTGTAGTAGTAGTGGTAGTAGTGGTAAAAATTATTGTAGTAGTAGTAGTAGTCATAGCAGCAGCAGCAGCAATAGTAGTAGTAGTAGTAGTAGTAGTAGTAGTAGTAAGAGCAAAAGTAGGAGTAGCAGAAGCAGTAGTAGTAGTTGTTGTTATTGTTGGAGTAGGAGTGTTTGGAGTAGTTTTATTAGTACTAGTAGTAGTAGTAGTGGGGGCAGGAGGAGGAGTAGTAGTAGTTGGAGTTGTAGTAATAGTAGTTGTAGTAGTAGTAGTAGTGTTAGTTGCAGTAGTAGTAGTAGTCGTCATAGTAGGAGTGTTGTAGTAGTAGTTGTTGTAGTAGTAATAGTAGTAGCTGTAGTTGTCATAGTAGTAGTAGTTGTAGGTGTAGTAGCATTAGTAGTTGTAGCAATAGTAGTAGTAGGAGTAGGAGTGTTAGGAGGAGTAGTAGTAGGAGTAGTAGTATAGTAAGAGTAGTATTTGTAATTATACTATTAGTAGTAGTAGTAGTAGCAATAGCAGGTGTAGGAGTTTGCCGAGGAGTAGTAGTAGTGTTTTTAGTTATAGTAGTACTATAAATAGTAGTAGTAATAGTAGTAGTAGTAGTAGTAGTAGTGGTGGTTGTAGTGGAAGTGCTAGTAAGGCTAGCAGTTGTTGTATTAGTTATTGTAGTGGTAGCAGTAGAAGAAGCAGTTGCTGGTGTGCCGGCTGCAATACCAATAGTAGTAGTACTAGTCATTGTAGTAGTAGTAGCATTAGTATTTGTAGGAGTAGGAGTAGGAGTTGGAGAAGGGCAGTGGTAGTAGTAGTTGTTGTGGTAGTGGTGGAAGTAGGAGTAGTTGTAGGAGTCGGAGTTAGAGTTGGAGTTACAGTAGGAGTTCTAGAAGTTGTAGTACTACTAGTATGAGTAGTAGTAGTACTAGTTGAAATAGTAGTGGTAGTACTAGTAGTAGTAGGAGTAGGAGTGGTAGTAGTAGTAGTAGTAGTAGTAGTAGTAGTAGTAGTAGTAGTAGTAGTAGCAGCAGCAGCAGCAGCAACAGCAGCAGTAGGAGTTGGAGTAGTAGTAATTGTAGCAGCAATAGTAGGTGTTGGAATAGCTGTATAGATAGTAGTTGTGGTAATAGTAGTAGTAGTAGTAAGAGTATGAATAGTAGTACTCGTAGCAGTAGGAGTAGTAATAGCAGTAGTAGTAGTAATATTAGTAGTAGCCATCGTAATAGTAGTAATAGTAGTAGTAATAGAAGTAGTAGTTGTTTTAGTTTTTGTAGTAGGAGTTGTAGTTTTTGGTGTAGTGGTAGTAGCAATACTACTAGTTGTAGTAGTAGTAGGAGTTGGAGTTGGAGTCGGAATAGTTGTAGTCATAGTAGTTGTTGTAGGAGGAGTAGTAGTAGGAGTAGTAGTAGTAGCCATAGTAGGAGAAGGGGCTGAAATAGTAGTAGATGTAGTAGTAGTAGTAGTAGTAGTAGAAGTAGTAGGAATAGTAGTACTTGTAGTTGTAGTAGTAGGAGTAGTAGTAGTAGTAGTCATAGTAATATTTGTAGTAGTAGTAGTAGTAGTAGTAGTAGTCATTGTAGCAGCAGAGGTAGTAGTAGTAGTAGCCATAATAGGAACAATAGTAGTAACAGTAGTATTAGATGTAGTAGTAGAAGTAGTCTTTTTAGTTGTAGTAGGAGTAGTAGCAGTAGAGTAGTAGCAGTAGTAGTAGTATCAGTTGTAGTAGTGGTAGTAGTAGCAGTTGTCATAGTAGTAGTAGTAGCAGTAGTCATAGTAGTAGTAGTAGCAGTAGTCATAGTAATAGCTGTAGTAGTATGAATTGGAATAGTATTAGGAGGAGTAGTAGTGGTAGTGGTAGTGGTAGTAGGAGTAGGAGCAGTAATCGCAAGTGTGGTTGCAGTAGAAGTAGTAGCATTAGATGTGGTAGTAGTAGACTAGTAGCAGTGGCAGTAGCAAAAGCAGTAGCAGGACTAGTACTAGAAGTTGTAGCAATAGCAATTGCAATAGTAGTAGTCATAGTAATAGTAGCAATAGTAGTAGTAGTAATAATAATAGCGACAGCAACAGTAGTAGCAGTAGTAGTTGTAGTAGTTAAAGTAGTAGTAGTAGTATTAGCAGCTGTAGCGGTAATAATAGTAGTAGGAGTAGTAGTGGCAGTCGGTATATGGGTAGTGGTGGTGGTGGTGGTGGTGGTGGTAGTAGTAGTAGGGTTAGTGTAAGTATTAGTAGTACCTGCAGTAGGAGTAGTAGTAGTAGCAATTGCACTAGTATTAGTAGTAGTAGTGGTAGTAGTAGCATTAGTAGTTGTAGTAGTAGTAGATGTAGAAGTAGTAGTAGTGGTAATAAAAGTAGTAGTAGCAGTAGTAGGAGCAGCAGCAACAATAAAATAATAGTAGTAATAGTAGTAGTAGAAGTCATACTAGTAGTCATAGTAGGAGTAGAAGTCAGGGTATTAATAACAATAGTTTTAGTAGTTGGTTTTATTTTTGGAGTAGTAGTAGGAGTAGTGGTTGTTGTATTAGTAGTAGTAGAAGAAGTAGTAGTAGTAGTAGCAGTAGCAGTAGTTGCAGTAATCATTGCTGTGGTTGCAAGTGGGAGTTGGAATAGTATTAATAGGTGTAGTTGAAGTTCGAGTGGGGGAAATAGTAGTAGTAGGAGTTGTAGTAGCAGTAGGAGTTGGAGTAGGTGTCATTATAGCTGTGGTTGTAGTAGTCAGAGGAGTAGTAGAGGTAGCTGCCATAGGATTAGGAGTAGGAATAGTAGTAGTTGTTGTAGTAGTATGAGTTGCAACAAAGTAGTAGTAGTAATAGTTGTAGTAGCAACAGTAGTAGTAGCAACTGCAGTAGTAGAAGTTGTCATAGTACTAGTTGTTGTAGTAGTAGCAGTTGTGGAAGGAGTAGTAGTACTAGCAATTGCGCTACTAGTAATGTAGTAGCAGTAGTAGTAGCAATAGTAGGAGTAGTGGTGGTGGTAGTAGTGGTAGTAGTAGTAGTAGTAGTAGTAGTAGTAGTAGTAGTAGTATTTGCAGTAGTAGTAGTAGTAGCAATAGTTGATGGACTAGTAGCAGTAGTAGTTGTACTTGAAGTTAAAGTAGAAGTAGCAGTAGTAGTTATTGTAGTAGTTGTTGGAGTAGTAATAGTAGGAGTAGTAATAATTGTAATAGTAGTAGTTGTAGGAGTAGTAGTACTACTAGTTGTATTAGTTGTGGCTTTTGTGTAGTAATAGTAGCAGCAGTAGTAGCAGTAGAATTAGTAGTAGTAGTAGTAGTAGTAGCTGTAGTAGTAGTATTAGCAATAGTAGCGTTGGTAGTAGTAATAGCCGGACTATTACTAGAAGTGGTAGTAGCAGCAGCAGCAGCAGTAGTAGCAGTAGTAGCAGCAGCAACAACAACAGCAGTAGTAGTCCTATTTGTGCTAGCAATAACTATACTAGTAGTAATAGTAGCAGTAGTTTGTGTGTCTGGAGTAGTAGTATTAATATAAGTAGTAGTAGTAGTAGTGGGAATTGTAAGAGTAGTAGTACCTGTAGTAGTAGTCAAAATAGTAGTAGGACTAGCAGTAGTCGTAGTGGTTGTAGTAGTAATAGTATTTATAATAGTAGCACTAGAAGTCGTAACAGTAGATGTGGTAGTAGTAGAAGAAGGGGTAGGAGTAATCATAGCATTAGTAGTAGTTGTTGTTGTTGGTGTAGTAGTAGGAGTAGTTGTTATTGTATTAGTAGTAGTTGTTGTAGTAGTAGTAGTAGGAGGAGGAGGAGGAGGAGGAGGAGGGGTTGCCGAAGTAGGTGTAGAAATAGGTCTAGTAGTAGATGGAATGGGGACGGTAGTAGTAGTAGGAGTTGTAGTAGCAGTAGGAGTTGGAGTAGGTGTCATAGTAGTTGTAGTAGTAGTGGGAGGAGGAGTAGTAGAAGTAGCAGTAATAGGAGTAGGAGTAGGAATAGTAGTTGTAGGAGTAATCGTAGTCGTAGTAGTAGTAGTAATAATATTAGTAGCAAAGGCTGTAGTGGTAGTTGCAGTAGTAGAAGTAGTCATAGTAGTAGTATTAGTAGTAGTGAAAGTAGTAGTAGCGGTTGTACTACTAGTAATGTAGTAGTAGCCTTAGTTGCAGTTGTAGTCATAGCAATACCAGTAGTAGTAGTAGCAGTAGTAGGAGGAGGAGTAGTAGTAGTATTAGTAGTAGTAGTAGTAGTAGTAGTAGTAGTAGTAGTAGTAGTAGTAGTAGTACCAGTAGTAGCAACTGCAGTAATAATAGTCGTACTAGTAGTAGTAGTAGTAGTAGTAATAGCAGCAGCAACAGATGTAGCAGTAATAGTTATAGTAGTAAAAGTAGTAGTAGTAGTAGCAGTTGTAGTCATAGCAATACCAGTAGTTGTAGTAGCAATAGTAGGAGGAGGAGGAGGAGGAGGGGGAGGAGGGGTAGTAGTAGCAATTGCAGTAGTTATAGTCGTCGTAGTAGTAGTAGCAGTTGTAGTAGTAGTAATAGTAGCGACAACAGTAGTAATAGTAATGGTTGTAGGAGTAAAAGTAGTAGCAGTAGCAGTAGTAGTATTAGTAGCAGTTGCAGTAATAGTAGTAATAGGAGTAGTAGTGTCAGTCATTATAGGAGTGGGGGTAGTAATAGGGGTAGTAGTAGTAGTAGGGTTAGTGTTAGTAGTAGTAGTACCAGCAGTAGGAGTAGTAGTTGTAGCAACTGCACTAGTAGTATTAGTTGCTGTTGTAGTAGTAGTAGTAGCAGAAGTAGTTGTAGTAGTAGTAGATATAGAAGTAGTAGTAGCAGTAATAGAAGAAGAAGTAATAGTAGTAGGAGGAGTAGCAGCAGCAGCAACAACAACAACAGTAATAGTAGTAATAGTAGTAGCAGAAGTCATATTAGTAGTCGTAGTAGGAGTTGAAGTTGGGGTATTAGCAACAGTAGAATTAGTAGTTGCTTTTGTTGTCGGAGTAGTAGTAGGAGTAGTTGTTGTTGTATTAGTAGTAGTAGTAGTAGTAGTAGTAGTAAAAGTAGAAGCAGAAGTCTTAGTAGTAGTAGTAGTAGTAGTAGAAGTAGAAGTGTTAGTAGTAGTAGTAGAAGTGGTAGCATTAGCAGTACTTCTAGTAGTAGCAGTAGAAGGATTACTACTAGTGTTTTTGGTGGTGGTAATAGTAGTTGTTGGCGTAATAGTAGTTGTAGTAGTAGTGTAGTAGTTATAGCAATAGTAGTAGTACTAGAGGTAGTCGCAACAGTTGTAGTAGTAGTATTCATAGTAGTAGTAGCGGGAGTAGTAGTAGTACTAGTAGTAGTACTAGTAGTAGTAGTGGTTGTAGTAGCAGCAGTAGGAGTAGTAGCAGCCATAATCGTAGTAGCAATTATAGTAGTAGTAGTAGTAGTAGTAGTAGTAATAGAAGTAGTAGTAGTAGCAAAAGTGGTGGTAGTAGTAGTCGGAGTAGAAGTACTAGTAGTAGTATTAGTACTAGTAGTAGTAGCAGTAGCTATAGCAGTAGTCGTAGTAGTAGTATTTGTAACTGTAGTAGAAGTTTTAGTAGTAATAGTTGTAGCAGGAGTAGTGGTTGGGGTAGTTTTAGGAGTGGGTGTTGGAGTGGCAGTAGTAGTAGTAGTTGTAGTAGCAGAATTTGTTTCAGTAGCAATAGTAGCAGTACCAGTAGTAGCAGTAGTCGGAGGAGGTGAAGTAGTAGTACTAGTAGTAGTCATAGTAATAGTAGTAGTAGTAGTAGTAGTAGTAATAGTAGTAGTAATAGTAGAAGTAGAAGTAGTAGCAGCAGTAGTTGTAGCAGTTGTTATAGTAGTAGGAGTAGTAGTCTAGTCATAGTAGTAATTGTAGTACGGGTAGTATTAGTGGTAGTAGTATTAGTAGGCGTAGTAGTAGCAGCAATTGGAGTTGTTGTAGTACTATCTGGTGTAGTAGTGGTTGTATGATTTGTAATAATAATTGTAGTTGTAGGAGTAGTGGTGCTACTAGTAAAAATAGTTTTAGTCGCAGTCATTGTAGTAGTAGTAGCAATATTAGCAGCAATAATAGCAATAGTAGTAGTAGTTTTAGTAGTATTAGTTGTAGTAGTAGTTGTAACAGTAGTAGTAATGCTAGTTGTAGTGTTAATAGAAGTAGTAGTGGTAGCAGTAGTAGGGGTAGGAGTGGGAGTAATAGTAGCTGTAGTAGTAGTAGTAGGAATAGCAATAGTAGTAGTACGGGTTGGAGTAGTAGGAATAGCAGTAGTCATAGTAGGGGTTGGAGTAGTCATAGTAGCAGTAGTAGTAGTAGTTGTGGTAGATGTAGTAGTTGTAGTAGTAGTAGTATTAGTAGTAGTAATCGTAGTAGTTGTCATAGGAGTAGGTGTAGAAGTAGTAGTAGTTGTAGGAGTCATAGTAGTTGGAGTAGTTATAGTAGTAGTAGTAGTAAGAGTACCAGTAGCAGCGGTAGCAGTGGGAGTAGGAGTAGTAGAAGTAGTAATAATAGTTGTAGTTGTAGCAACCACAGCAAAGGCAGTAGTCGTAGTAGTAGTCATGGTAGTAACAGTAGTACTATTAGTAGTAATGGGAGTAGTAGTATTATTAGAAGTAACAATAATAATAGTAGTAGTAGTAGCGATAGTAGTTGTAGCAGTAGTAGTATTAGTAGCACCAGTCATAGTGGGAGCTGTAGTAGTTGTAGTTATAGTAGTAGTTGTACTTGTCAGAGTACTGGTAGGAGTTGGAGTTGGAATCGGAGCAGTCGTAGGAGTTGTAGAAGTAGTAGTACCACTAGTAGTAGAAGTAGTCGAAGTAGCAGCAGCAACAATAGTAGTAGTAGTACGGGTAGTAGTAGTAGTAGTAGCACTAGTAGTCGTAGTAGAGTAGTAGTTGTCGTGGTACTAGTAGTAGTAGTAGTAGTAGTAGTGGTAGTAGTAGTAGTTGTTGTTGTTGTAGTAGCAGTAGTGTTTTTAGGAGTAATAGTAGTACTTGTGGGAGTAGTAGTACTACTACTAGAAATAGTTGTAGTAGTTGTATCGTAGTGGTAGTCGTAGTACTAGTGGTACTAGAGGTAGTAGTAGTAGTAGTAGTGGTACTAGTAGTAGTAGTAATCATAGTAGTAGTGATAGTAGTAATAGCAGGTATACTAGAAGTAGTAGTAGTAATAGTTGCAGTTGTTGTATGAGTATTAGGAGCAGCGGCAGTAGAAGTAGTAATAGTAGTAGCAGTAGTAGTAGTTGGAGCTGTAGTAGTACTAGTAGTAGTAGTAGTAGTAGTAGCCGTAATTGTAGTCATAATTGAATTAAGAGCAGCGGTAGTCACAACAACAAAAGTAGTAAAAAGAGAAGTAGTTATAATAGTAGGAGTAATAGTAGGAGTAGCAATAGAAGTAGTAGTAGCAGTTGTAGTAATAGTAGTTGTAGTAGATGTAGCAGTAGGAGTACGAGTAGTAGTAGCAGCAATCGGAGTAGTAGGACTAGTAACAGTAGCGAAAGTAGTAAAAGCAGCAGCAACGTTGGTAGTAGTAGTAGTAGTAGTAATAGTAGCAGTTGGTGCAGTAGCTGTAATGGCATTAGTAGTTGTTGTAATAGTAGTAGTTATTGTATTAATAGTAGTAGTAGCAGTAGTAGTCATAATAATAGTTGTAGTAATAAATGTAGTAGTAGCAGGAGTGTGGTAGTTGCAAATGGAGTATTAGGAGTAGTAGTGGCGGTAGTAGTAGTAGTAGTTGTTGTTGTTGTTGTTGTTGTTGTAGTTGTAGTAGTCGGAGTACTAGTAGTAGTAGTTGTTGTTGTTGTAGTAGTAGTAGTAGTCCTGGTAGTAGTAGTCAAGGTAGAAGTAATAGCAGACGTAGCAGTGGTATTAGTTGTAGTAGCTATAGGAGATGTAGAAGTTGTAGTAGAAGTAGAAGTAGTAGTACTAGGAGGAGGAGGAGGAGGCGGAGGAGGAGGTGTAGTAGCAGCAGTTGCAGTAGTAGTAGTTGTTGCTGTAGTGGTAGTGGTAGTAGCAGTAGTGGCAGTAAAACTAGTAGTAGCAGTAGCAGTTGTAGTAGTAGTAGTAATAGTAGCAGTTATTGTAGTAGTCGTGGTGGTACCAGTAACAGTAGTAGTAGCAGTAGTTGGTAGAGTAGTAGTAGTAGTACTAGTAATAGTCATAGTACTAGTAGTAATAATAGTAGCGGTAGAAGTTGTAGTAATAGTAGTAGTAGTGGTAGTCGCATCAGTAGTAGTTGTAGAGGCAATGGCAGTAGTGATAGTAGTAGTAGTAGTGGTGGTGGTGGTGGTGGTAGTCGTATCTGTAGTAGTAGCTGTAGTAGTAGTAGTAGGAGCAGCAATAGTAGTAGTAGCAGTCGTAGCAGTAGTAGTACTAGCGGTAGTTGCATTAGTAGTAGGTTTGGTAGTAGCAGTAGTCGTACTAGTAGTTTTTGTAGCAATAGTCGTAGAAATAGAAGTAGCAGCAGGAGTTGTAGTAGGGGCAGGAATTGGAGTTGGAGTAGCAGTGGTAGTAGCAGCAGCAGTAGTAGTAGCAGCAATAGGAGTAGTTGTAAAAGTAGTAGTAGTAGTAGGATGAGGAGGAGAAGTAGTAGTAGTAGTAGTAGGAGTACTAGTAGTAGTAGTAGTAGTATTATTAGTGGAAGTAGTAGTAGTAGTAAAGTGGTAGTCGGAGTAGTAGTAGGAGTAGTACTAGTAGCAGCAATAGGAGTAGTTGTAGAAGTAGTAGTAGTTGTGTGAGTTGTATTAGTAGTAGGAGTAGTAGTAGTTGTTGCAATTGTAGTTGTGCGAGTAGCAATAGTTGTAGTAGGAGTATTAGTAGTAGTAGCAGTAGTAGTTGTTGTCATAGTAGTAGTAGTAGCAAGAATAGTAGTAGTAGTTGTTGTTGTTGTTGTATTTTAGTAGCAGTAGCAGCAGTAGTAGAAGTAAAAGTAGTAGTATTAATAGAAGCAGCAGTAATAGGAGTAGCAATAGTAGTAGTAGCAGTAGTAGTAGTACTAGTAGTTGTAGTTGTAGTATTAGTGCTAGTAGTACTAGTAGTAGTAGCAATCGTATTAGTAGTGGAAGTCGTAGGAGGAGGAGTAGTAGTAGTAGGAGTAGTACTAGTAGTAGTAGTGTTTGGAGTAGTTGCAGTTATAGTAGTAATAGTAGCAGTTGTCACAGTAGTAGTAGTATAAATAGTAGTAAAATTTGTAGCAACAATAGTAGTAGTAGCGGTAGTAATAGTAGTAGAAGTAGTAGTAGTAGTATTAATAGCCGAAGGAGTAATAGTTGTTGTATCAGTTGGAGAACTAGTAGCAATAGTAGTAGTAAAAGTAGAAGCAACAGCTGTAGTAATAGTAGAAGAAGTATTAGCAGTAGTACTAATAGTAGTTATAGTAGGCGTAGTAGTAGTAGCAGCAGTAGGGGTAGTTGTAGTAGTAGTAGTACTCGTAGTAGTGTGGTTGGAGTAACAGTAGCAAAACTAGTAGTAGTAGAAGTAGAACTAGTAATAGTAATAGTTATAGTTGTTGGAGTAGTAGTAGTACTAGTAGCAGTGGTAGTTGTTGTAGTAGTCAAAGTAGCAGTAGTAGCAGGACTTGTAGTATTAGAAGTAGTGGCAGTGGTAGAAGTACTAGTAGTAGTCATAGTTGTAGTATTAGTAGTAGTACTAGTAGAAGTAGTAGCAGCACTAAGGATAGTAGTAGTGGTAGAAGAAGTAGCAATAGTAGTAGTAGTAGTAGTTGTAGTAGCAGTAGTAGTACTAATAGTAGTAGTAGTAGCAACAACAAAAATAGTCATAGTAGTAGTAGTAGCAGTAATAGTTAAAATAGTAGTAGTAGCAGTACTCGTTGGAGCTACAAAAGTAGGAGTAGTAGTAGAAGTAGTATTGATCATCGTTGTCATAGTTGTATTACAGTTAGTGGTAGTAGTACTACTAGTAGTAGTAATAGTAGTAATAGGAGAAGGCGTAGTAGTACGGGTGGTCGTAGGGGCAGTTGTAGTTGTTGTAGTAGTAGGAGGAGGAGTAGTAGTAGCGGTAGTTGTAGTACTAGGAGAAGTAGTTGTAGCATTAGTAATAGTAGTTTTGGTAGTAGTACTAGTAGTATAAGTAGTAGTACTACTACTAGTAGTAGTTGTAGCAACAATAGTTATTGTAGTAGTCATATTTGTAGTAATAGGTGTAGTAGTAGTTGTAGCAGTAGTTGTACTAGTAGTAGTAGTAGCAACAATAGTAGCATTAGTACTAGAAATAGCAGTAGGTGTTGTAGTAACAGTAGTTGTAGTTGTTGTTGTTGTTGTAGGAGTAATAAGAGTAGGTGTAGGAGTAGGGGTAGTTGTATGAGCATTAGTAGAAGATGTGGTAGTAGTAGGAATAGTAATAGTAGTATTATGAGGGGTAGTAGGAGTAGCAACAGAAGTACTAGCAATAGTAGCAGCAAAAGTAAAAGTAGTAGCGGTAATAGGAGGAGTAGTAGTAGTACAAGGAGTACTAGTAGTAGCAGTAGTGGCAGTAGAAGTAGTGGTAGCAGCAGCAACAGGAGTAGTAGTAGTAAGAGAAGTAGAATCAGTAGAAACAATAGTATTAGTAATAGTAGTAGTAGTATTTGTAGTAATAGGAGTATTAGTAGTCGTAGTAGTAGTAGTAGCAATAGTAGTAGTAGTAGTGGTAGCAGTAGTAGCAGTTGCAGAAGTAGTAGAACTAGTAGTAGTTGTTGTTATTGTTGTAGTAGTAGTACTAGTAGTAGTGGTTGTTGTTGTATTTGTAGTTGCGCTAGTAGTACAAGTTGTCCCAGTAGTATTAGTAGTAGTAGTAGTAGTTGTTGTTGTTGTTGTAGTAATAGTAGTAGTAATAGTAGCAGTAGCAGTAGTAGTAGTATCAATAGTAGTTGCAGTAGTAATAGTAGTAGTAGTTGTTGTTGTTGGAGTAGTAATAGTCATAGTAGTGGTAAGAGTAGTACAAGTAGGAGTAGTTGTTGTAGTAGCAGTAGCTATAGTAGTACTTATATTAGTAGGTGTAGTAGGAATGTAGGAGTAATAGCTATAGTAGTAGTAGTTGGAGTGGTGGTAGTAGTAGTAGTAGTACGAGAGGCACCAGCAGCAGCTGTAGGTTCAATAGTAGTACTAGTACTAGTAGTTGTAGCTGTAGAAGCAGCGGCAATAGTAGTTGTAGTAGGACTAGGTATAGGAGTAGGAGTAATAGTAGTAGTAGTTGTAGTAGAAGAAGTAGTAGTAGTTGTAGCAGTAGCCGGAGTTGTACTAGTGGTAGTAGTAGTAGAAGTAGTACCAATAGTAATAGTAGTAGTTGTTGTAGTCTGAGTAGGTGTAGGATAAGGAGTAGGCATTGTAGTGGTAATAGGAGCAGTGGTCTCAGTACTTGTAGTAATACTTGTAGTAGTAGTAACTGTAGCAGTAGTTGTAGTAGCAATAGTAGTAGTTATAGTTGTAGTAAAAGTGGTTGCTGTAGCAGTAGTCGTAGTAGCAGAAGTAGTAGAAGGAGTTGTAGTGGGAATAGGAGTTCGAGTAGGAGTAGTTGTAGTGGTGGTAGTGGTAGTAGTAGTTGCAATAGTAGTAGCAGTGGTAGTTGTAGCAGCAATAAGACGTGGAGTAGTAGTTGTTGTAGTTGCAGTAGTAGTAGTTGTTGTACTAGTAGTAGTAGTAGTCGTAGTAGTAGAAGAAGAAGTAGAACACTCGAGTCTTACTTCGGAGTTTATGCTTAGTCAATAAAAGTTCTGAGTTTGTGAGTTCTTCGTCCATATCTCTCCTTACTCTCCATCTCCATCTCCATGACATCCTAATCCCTTCTAGTAGTAGTAGTCGTACTAGTAGTTTTTGTAGCAGTAGTCATAGAAGTAGAAGTAGTAGCAGGAGTTGTAGTAGGGGTAGGAATTGGAGTTGGAGTAGCAGTGGTAGTAGTAGTAGTATTTGCAGTAGTAGTAGAGAAAAAAGTAGTAGTAGTAGTAGTAGTAGTAGTAGTAGGATGAGGAGTAGTATTAGTAGTAGCAGTAGTACTTCTAGTAGTAGCAGTAGTAGTATTAGTGGAAGTAGTAGTAGTAGTTGTTGTTATTTTGTGGTTGTTGTAGTAGTAGTTGGAGTAGTACTAGTAGCAGCAATAGGAGTAGTTGTAGAAGTAGTAGTAGTTGTAGGAGTTGTATTAGTAGTAGGAGTAGTAGTAGTTGTTGCAATTGTAGTTGTGCGAGTAGTAATAGTTGTAGTAGGAGTATTAGTAGTAGTAGCGGTAGTAGTTGTTGTCATAGTAGTAATAGTAGCAGGAGGAGTAGTAGTAGTTGTTGTTGTTGTATTTTAGTAGCAGTAGCAGCAGTAGTAGAAGTAATAGTAGTAGTATTAATAGAAGTAGCAGTAATAGGAGTAGCAATAGTAGTAGTAGCAGTAGTAGTAATACTAGTAGTTGTAGATGTTGTAGTAGTACTAGTAGTACTACTAGTTGTAGCAGTCGTATTAGTAGTGGAAGTCATAGGAGGAGGAGTAGTAGGTGTAGGAGTAGTACTAGTAGTAGTAGTGTTTGGAGTAGTTGCAGTTATAGTAGTAGTAGTAGCAGTTGTCATAGTAGTAGTAGCAAAAATAGTAGTAGAATTTGTAGCAACAATAGTAATAGTAGTAGAAGTAGTAGTACTAGTATTAATAGCCGAAGGAGTAATAGTTGTTGTAGCAGTTGGAGAACTAGTAGCAATAGTAGTAGTATAAGTAGAACCAACAACAGTAGTAGTAGTAGAAGAAGTATTAGCAGTAGTACTAATAGTAGTTATAGTAGGCGTAGTAGTAACAGCAGTAGTAGGAGTAGTTGTAGTAGTAGTAGTACTCGTAGTAGTGTGGTTGGAGTAACAGTAGCAAAACTAGTAGTAGTAGAAGTTGGACTAGTAATAGTAATAGTTATAGTTGTTGTAGTAGTAGTAGTACTAGTAGCAGTGGTAGTTGTTGTAGTAGTCAAATTGGGTGTAGTAGCAGAACTTGTAGTAGTAGAAGTAGTGGCAGTAGTAGAAGTACTAGTAGTAGTCATAGCTGTAGTAGTAGTAGTAGTACTAGTAGAAGTAGTAGCAGCACTAAGGATTATGGTAGTGGTAGAAGAAGTAGCAACAGTAGTAGTAGCAGTTGTTGTAGTCATAGTTGCAACAGCAGTAGTAGTAGTTGTGGTGGTAGTAGTAGTAGGAATAGTAGCAGGAGTAGGGGTTGGATTAGGAGTCATGGTAGTATAGTAGTAGTATTAGTAGTAGTGACCGTAGTAGTAGTAGGAGGAGGAGGAAAAGTGGTGGTAGTATTAGGAGTGATTGTTGTTGTTGTAATTGTAGTAGTAGTAGTAGTAGTTGCAGTAGTAGTAGTAGAAGTTGTTGCAATAGCTATAGTTGTAGCTGTAGGAGTAGTTGCAGTAGTTGTAGAAGCAGTTGGAGTTGTTGTAGTAGTAGTAGTAGCAGCAATAGTAGTTCTAGTAGTAGTAGGAGTCGTAGTAGTGGCAGAAGGTGTTGTTATAGCAGTAGTAGTATTAGTAGTAGTATTATTGGTAGTAGTAATCGTAGTAGTCGTATGAGTAGAATTACTGCTAATAGTAGTAGTTATAGTAGTGGTGTAGTAAGAGTAGTATTAGTAGTAGTGTAAATATAGTAGTAGTACTTATTGTAGCAGTAGTAGTAGTAGTGGTAGTAGTAGTGGTTGTTGTGGTCATAGTGGTAGTAGTAGCATGAATAGTTGCAGTAGCAGTAGTTGTAGTAGTAGTGGTCAGCGTAGTAGTAGTAGAATTGGTCGTAGCGGTAGTGGTAGTGGTACCAGTAGTAGCTGTAGCAGCTGCAGCAGTAGCCGTAATAGTTGTAATAGCAGTAGTTGTTGTTGTTATTGTTGTTGTACTAGTAGTAGTAATTATTGTAGTAGTACTCTTTGTTGCAGCAGCGATTGTAGTAGTTGCAATAGTGGGAGTAGTACCAGGTGTTATAGCAGCACCAGTAGTAGTAAAAGAAGTAGTAATAGTAATAGTAGGAGTAGTAGTTGTTGTAATAATAGTTGTTGCAATAGTAGTAGTTGTTGTAGTAGTAGTAGTAGGAATAGGGGTAGCAGTAGGGGCAGTCATAGTAATAGTTGTAGTACTATTTGTAATAGGAGTAGTAGTAGTTGTTGTTATTGTTGTTGTTGTTGTAGTTGCAGCAGTTGTAGTAGTAGCAACGGCAGCAACAATAGTAGTAGTAGGAGTTGTTATTGTTATTGATGTTGTTGTTGTTGTCGTAGTAGTAGTAGTAGTAGTGGTAGTTGTGGTAATTGTAATTGCAGCAGCAGCAGTAGTAGTTGTAGTAGTAATAGTGTTTGTAGTAGCAATGGTAGAAGTACTAGCAAGAGTAGTAGCAATAATGGCAGTAGTACTAGTAGCAGTAGCATTTGCACTAGTAGAAGTAGCAGTAATAGTTGTTGTAGTAGTCATAGTAGTAGTAGCAGAAGTGGCAGCACTTGTAGTGGCAGTGGCAGTAGCAGTAGTAGTAGTAATAGTAGTAGTAGTAGTACTAGTAGCAGTTGTACTAATGGTAGTAGTAGTAGTAGTTGTTGTTGTAGTAGTAGCGGCAGCAATAGATGTGGTACTTGTACTAGTAGTAGTTGTTGTAGTAGCAGTAGTAGTAGTAGGAGTTGGGGTAGGTGCCGAAGTGGTAGCAGGAGCAGTAGTAGGTGTAGTAGTTGTAGTCGATGTAGTTGTAGTATTAGTAGGTGTAGTAGTAGTAGTAGTAGGTGTAGTTGTAGTTGTAGTTGTAGTAGTAGTAGTAATATTTATTGTAGCAGTAGGAGCAGTGGTTGTTCTTGTAGTAGTAGTAGTATTAATAGCGGTAGAAGCAGTAGTATCAATAGTAGTTGTAATAGTAGTAGCAGCAGTAATAGTAGTAGAAGTTGTATTAGTATAGTAGTAGTTGTAGAAGTAATAGTAGCAATAGTAGTAGTTGTATTAATAGTAGTAGTAATAGTGGCAGCTTAAGTAATAGAAGTTGTAGCTGTAGTAATAGTACTAGCAGTAGTAGTAGTCGTAGTGATAGGAGTGGTGGTAGTTGTAGTAGTAGTAGTAGTAGGGCTAGGAGTAGTAGCAGTAGTAATAATAGTAGTAGTAGTTGTTGTTGTTGTTATTATTGTTGTTGTTGTTGTAGTACTAGTTGTAGTTGTAGTAGTAGTAGTAGGAGAAGTAGTAGCAGTAGCCGTAATAGTAGTTGTAGTAGTAGTAGCAGTAGTAGAAGTAGTTGCAGTGGCAATAGTAGCAGTTGTAACAACTGTAGTAGTAGTAGCATGAGAAGTAGTAGTTGCAGCAGTAGCATTAGTAGTAGTAGAATTAGTCATAGTAGAAGCAGCAACAGTAGTAGAAGTAGAAGTAGTAGCGGTTGTTGTAGTAGTAGTAGTAGTAGTAGTGGTAGTAGTTGGAGCGATTGCATAGTAACAGTACTAGCTGAAGTAGCAGTAGTAACAGTAGTAGTTGTTGTTGTAGTTGTTGCAGCAGTAGCAGCAGCATCAGCAGCAAGAGCTGAGTAGTAGTGGGACTAGTAGTAGTAATAGTAGTATTATTAATATCTGTAGTAGTAGTTGTTGCATTAGTAGCAATAGTAGCCACAGTAGGAGGAGTTGTTGTAGTAGTAGGAGTACCCATAAAAGCAGCTGCAGATGTGGTAGTAGTAATAGTAGTAGTAGTAGCAGGAGCCGTGGCAGTAGCCAGAGTAGTAGTAGTACTAGTAGTGGTTGTAACCGAAGTAGCAGTTGTAGCAGTTGTACTAGTGGTAGTGGTACTTGTAGTAGTAGGTCTAGAAGTAGTGGTGGTAGTAGAAGTAGTGCAAGTTGCAGTAGGAGTAGTAGTAGTACAATAAGTAGTAGTAGTAGGAGAAGTAGAAGTAGTTCTAATACTAGTAGAAGTAATAGTAGTAGTGGTTGTAGCCGTAGTATCAATAGTACTAGTGGTAGCAGTAGTAGCAGTAGTAGTAGCAACCATTGTAGTAGTAGTAGTAGTAGCCATTTGTAGTATTAGCTGTATTATCCATTGTAGCAGTAGTAGTTGTAACTATAGTAGCAGTAGTAGTAGTCGCAGCAGTAGTAGAAGTTGGAGAAGTAATAGTAGTAGTTGTAGTAGTTGCAGTAGGAGTAGAAGTAGTTGTTGTGGTTGTAATAGTAGTAGTAATAGTATTAGTAGTAGTTGCAGTAACACCAACAGAAGTAGTAGAAGTAGCTGAAGTAGCGGGAGCATTAGCACGAGGAGTAGTAGTAGTAGTAGGAGTAGTAGTACTTGTAGTAGAAGTGGTACGACTAGTAGTAGTAGTTGTTGTTGTTGTTGTTGTTGTAGAAGTAGCTCTTGTAGTAGTCGTTGCAGAAGTTGTAGTACTAGTAGCAGTAGCGACAACAGTAGCAGTATTAGTAATAGTTGTAGTAGGAGTAGGAGCAGTAGTAGTAGTAATAGTTGTAGTAGTGGTAGTAGTAGTAGCAGTAATAGTCGAAGTAGTAGTCATAATGGTAGTAGTAGAGGTAGTAATAGTAGTAGTAATTGTAGTAGTAGTAGCAGTAGTTGTAGTAGTAGTAGTAATAGTAATAGTGGTAGCTGGAGCAGTGGCAGTAGTAGATGCAGTAGTAGAACCAGTAATAGTAGTAGCCATAGTAGCAGTTGTAGTAGTAGCAGTAGTAGAAATTCTGCTACTAGTAGTAGTACTTGTAGTAGTAGTTGAAGTATGGTAAGTTGCATAGGAGCTATTGTAGTACAATAAGTAGTAGTTGTAGGGGAAGTTCTAGTAGTAGAAGTAGCAGTAGTTCTAATACTAGTAGAACTAATACTAGTAGCGGTAGTAGCAGAAGTAGCAACAGCAATAGTGGTAACAATAGTAGCAATAGTTGCCATTGAAGCAGTAGTAGTTGTAGTAGCTACAGTAGTAGTAGTAATAAAAGTTGGAGAAGTAATAATAGTAGTTGTAGTTGTAATAGTAGGAGTAGTAGTTATTATTGTTGTAGTAGCAGTAGCCACAATAATAGTAGAAGTAGCAGTTATGATAGTATTAGTAGTAGTAATAGTATTAATAATAGTTGCAACAACAACTGCAGAAGTAGTAATAGTAGCAGTAGTAGTAGGAGCAATAGCAGGAGTAGTAGTAGTTGTTGTTGGAGTAGTAGAACTAGTAGTAGAAGTGGTAACACTAGTAGTAGTTGTTGTTGTTGTTGTTGTTGTTGTACTTATAGTAGCACTAGTAGTAGAAGCAGTAGCTGTATTAGCAATAGTAGGAAAGTAGTAATAGCAATAGTTTCTATAGTAGTAGTAGTAGTAGTAGTAGCAATAGTAGTAGCAGTAGTCGTAGTCACAGTAGTAGTTGTAATTGGATAAGTAGAGCAGTAGCAATAGCCGTAGTAGTAGCAGAAGTAGTTGTAATAGTGGGAGAGGAGGTAGTTGTAGTAGTAGTAGCAGCACAAGAAGAAGTCATAGTAGTAGTACAAGAAGTAGACATTGTAGCAGCAATTGCAATGGCAGTAGAACTAGCAACTGCAGTAGTAACAGTAGTAGCTAGAGTAGCAGTAGTAACAGTAGTAGCAGTAGTTGTAATTATCGTAGTTGTAACAGTAGTAGCAGGAGTAGCAGTAGCTGCAGTAGAAGTGGGAGCATTAGCAGCAGTAGTAGCCGTAGTAGGAGGAGTAGCAGTAGTAGTCTTACGAATAATAGCAACAACAGTAACTACAGTAGTAGTAGTAGCAGTAATTGTAGTAGTGGTATCATGAGCAGTGATAGTAGCAAGAGCAGTAGTAATACTAGTAGTAGTAGCAGGCATAGTAGCAATGGTAGTAGTAGTAGGTCTAGTAGTAGTAGTAGCAATTGCACTAGTAGTAGTACTAGAAGTAGTAGCAGTAGCAAAAGTAGGCAAGTTGCGGGAGAAGCATTGGTAGTAGAAGTAGTAGTAGTTCTAATACTAGTAGAAGTAATAGTAGTAGCGGTAGCAGCAGTAGCAGCAGCAGTAGTAGTGGTAGCAGTAGCTGCCATTGCAGTAGTAGTAGTTGTTGTAGCAGTAGCGGTAGTAGTAGTTGTTATTGTTGTAGAAGTTGGAGAAGTAATAGTAGTATTTGTAGTAGCTATAGTAGTAGTAGTAGTTATTATTGTAGTAGTGGCATTAGTAGCAATAATAGTAGCAGTAGTAGTAATAGTATGAATAGTAGTTGTAGTAGTAGCTGCCGAAATAGAAGTAGTAGTACTACTACTAGTAGTAGTTGAAGCAGCACTAGTAAGAGTAGCAGTAGCAGTAGTAGCAGTAGCAGTAGTAGGAGTAGTAGTACAAGTTGTAGAAGTGGTAGCACTAGTAGTAATAGTTGTTGTTGTTGTTGTTGTTGTTGTTGTTGTAGTCATAGTAGTACTAGTAGTAGATGCGATAGATATATTAGTAGTTGTAGTAATAGTTAGTCATAGCAAGAGTTTCAGTAGTAGTAGTTGTTGTTGTTGTCGTAGTAGCAATAGTGGGAGTAGCAGCGGCAATAGTACTAGTAGCCGTTGTAGCAGCAGTAGTAGTGGTAGCAGCAACAATTGTAGGAGGAGGAGGAGTAGCAATAGCAGAACAAGTAGTAGTCATAGTAGTAGTAGTAATAGTAGTCGTTCTAGCAGGAGTAGCAATGGTAGTAGTAGCGGTAGTTGCGCTAGTTGTGGTTTTAGTATTGGTGGTAGTAGTAGTTGTAAGAGAAGTAGTATAAGTAGTAATACTAGTAGTAGTAGTAGGTTTGGAGCAGTAGTAGATGTAGTAACGGTAAAAGTAATAGGCGTACTAGTAGTAGTAGGAGTAGCAGTTCCAGTATCATTAGTAGTTATTGTGGTAGCAATAGAAGTAGTTGTAGCAGTAGTAACTATAGTACCAAAAGTAATAGTAGTAGAAGTAGTAGTAGTAGAATCAGTAGTAGTAGTAGCAGTAGCAGTAGTTGCAGTAATAATGGTAGCACCACTAGTAGCAGAAGTAGCAGTAGTGGCTATAGTAGTAGTAGTGGCAGTACCAGTAGTAATAGTAATAGTAGTAGTAGCAATAAAAGTAGTAGCAGTAGTACCAATAGCAGCAATAGTTGTTGGTGTAGTGGTGGCAAAATTAGTTGTAGTTGAAGGAGTCGTAGTAGTAGTAGCAGTAGCAGTAGCAGCTGTAATAGTAGTAGTAGCAGTAGTAGTAGTAGCAGTAGTAGCAGTAGTAGTAGAAGTAGTAGTACCAGTAGCAGTAGTAGTAGAAGTAGTAGTACCAGTAGCAGTAGTAGTTGTAGGAGAAGTAGTAGTAGTAGCAGTAGCAGTAGTAGCAATAGCAGTAGTAGTAATAGCAGTAGTTATAGTAGTAGCAGAAGTAGCAGGAGTAGTAGTAGCAGTAGCTGCAGTAGTTGTGGTAGCTGTAGTAGTAGTAGGAGTAGGAAAAGTAGGAGTAGTAGGACCAGCAATAGGTGTTGTTGTACTTGGAGCAGTAGTAATGGTAATAGTAGTAGCAGCAGTAGCAGAAGAAGTAGTAATAGTTGCAGTAGCTTTAGTAGTAGTTGGAGCAGTAGCAATAGTAGCAGGAGTAGCAGTTACAGTTCTAATCATAGAAGAAGTAGTAGTAGCAGTAGTGGTAGGGGGATCAGTGGTATACATAGTAGTAGTAGTAGTAGTAGTAGTAGCAGCAGCAGCAGCAGTAGTAATAGTTGCCGTAGAAGTAGTGAATGGAGTAGAACAAGTAGCAATAGTAGTAATAGTTATGGCAGAAGTAGCAAAAGTAGTAGTAGTAGTAGTCGTGGTAGCAGTAGTAACGGTCATTGTAGTTGGGGTAGTAGTAGAAGTAGCATCAAAAGTAGAAGTAGTAGCAACAGTAGTGGTAACAGCAGCAGTAGTAGTAGTAGCAATTGCATAGGAGTAGTAGTAGCAGTCATAGTAGTAGTAGTAGTAGTACGAGTTGTTGTAGGAATAGTTTTAGTGGGAGTAGTAGTCGTAGCAGTAGCTGTGGTAGCAGTTTTAGCTGTAGTAATATCAGTAGTAGCAGGAGTAGTAGCAAAAGTAGTAGTAGTAGTAGAAGCCGTGGTAGTAGCAGCAGTAGTTGTAACAGTAGTAGTTGTAGTAGTGGCAGAAGCAGTAGTAGTCATAGTAGCAGAAGTTGTAGTAGTGGTAGAAATTGTAGTAACTATAGTAGTAGTAGTGTGAGAAGCAATAGTTGTAGTAGTAGTAATAGTAGTAGTAGTAGTGGTAGTAGTAGTTGCAGCAGCAACAGTAGTAGCAGTGTTGCAGCGGAAGTAGTAGTTGTTGTTGTTGTTGTAGTAGAAGCAGTAATAACTATATTAGTAGTTGAAGCAATAGTAGTAGTAGTAGTAGTTGCATCAGCTATAGTTGTCGATGTAGTAGTAATAGTAGCATTAGTAGTAGTACCAATAGTTGCAGACATAGCAGTCATAGCATTAGTAGTAGTAGCCGTAATAGCTGTTGGAGTAGCAGCAGTAGTCGTGCCAGTAATAGCAGTTGTAGTAGGAGTGGTAGTGGTAGTAATAGTAGTAGAAGGAGTGGTAGTGGTAGTAATAGTAGTAGAAGTAGTAGTAGAAGTAGTGGCATTCATATGAGCTGTAATAGTAACAGTAGTAGTAGTAATACTATAGTAGTAGTTGAAGTTGTACGAATACTAGTAGATCTAAAAGTAGTGGTCGAGTAGAAGTAGTTCAAGTTGTAGAAGGTGTCGTAGTTTTACATTAAGTAGTAGTATTTGGAGAAGTAGTAGTAGTATAAGTAGTAGTAGTTCTAATACTAGTAGAACTAATAGTAGCAACGGTAGAAGTAGTAGTACCAGTAGTAGCAGTAGTAGCCGTTGTAATAGTAGCAGTAGCGGTAGTAGTAGCTATAGTACTAGTAGTAGTAGTAGTAGGAGTTGGAGATGTAATAGTAGTAGTTGCAGTCGCTATCGTAGGAGTAGTTGTTGTTGTTGTAGCAGTAGCAGTAGCAATAATCATAGTAGAAGTAGTATTAGTAGTTGTAGTAGTAGTTGTAGGAATAGTTTTAGTAGTAGTTGTACTAGCAGCAGCAGAAGTAGTAGTAGTAGAAGTAGTACTACTAGTAGTAGGAGCGGAAGCACTAGTAGTAGTTGTAGTAGTAGTAGTAGGAGCAGCAGCAGCAGTAGTAGTAGTTTTTGTTTTTGTAGCGGTAGCAGTAGTAGTAATAGTAGTCACAGTAGTCATAGTAGTAGCAGTAGCAGGAGTATTAGTAGTAGTAGTAGTAGTAGCTGGAGCAGTACTTGTAGTAGTAATAGTAGTAGTAGTGGTGGTGGTAGTAGTGGTAGTGATCGTAGTAGCAATTGTAGTAGTCACAGAAGCACCATTAGCAGTAGTAGTTATAGAAGTAGTAGTAGTAGTAGCGGTAGTTGTATTAGCAGTAGTAGTAATGGTAGTTGTGGCAATAGTTTTTTTAGTATGACTAGTAGCAATAGTCGGGGCAACGTTAGCAACAATAGTAGTAGCAATAGTATTAGTAGTAGTTGTCAATGTAGTAGTAGTGGTCAATGAAGTAGAGTAGTAGCAGGAGCGGTAGTTGTAGTAGTAGGCCGGGAAGTAGTAGCAGTTGTTGTAGCAGGACAAGTAGTAGTCGTAGTTGTAGTAGAAGTAATAGTCATTTTACTAGTAGTAGCAGTTGGATAAGTAGTATGAGTAGTAGTACCATTAGTAGCAGTTGGAATAGGAGCAGTAGTAGCTATAGTAGTAGTAGTAATAGGCGTAGTAGTAGTAGTAGTAGCAGCAGTAGGGGCACTAGTCGCTGTAGTAGGAGTAGTTATTGTAGTAGCAGTGGCAGTAGGGGCAGTAGTAGTAGTTGTTGAAGTAGTAGTAGCAGTATTAGTAGCTGTAGTAGCAATAGTTCCAATAATAGTTGTAGTACTAGTTGTAGCCATGGTAGCAGCAGCAGCAATAGTTCCTATAGTAGTAGTGGTAATAGTTGTAGTAAAAGTAGTAGAAGCAATAATAATAGTAGTAGTAGTAGTAGTAGCTATAGTAGTTGTAGCGTTAGTCGTAACAAATGTAGTTGTTGTTGTAGGAGTAGTAGTAGTAGTGGTAGCAGCAGTAGTAGTCGTACTAGTAGCGAAAGTTGTAGCAGCTGAAGTAGTAGGAGAAGTAGTTCAAGTAGCAGTAGAAGCAGTGGTGGTTGAAGTAGTAGTAGTAGCATTAGTAGTAGTAGAAGTAGTAGTAGTAGTAGTTGTAGTAGAAGTAGTGGTAGTAGTACTAGCAGTAGTAGTAGTTGTAGCTATAGTAGCAGTAGTTGAAGAAGTAGTAGTACTAGGAGTAGCAGTAGTAGGAGTAATAGTAGCAGTAGTAGTTGTTGTAATAGTAGTAGTAGTGATAGTAATAGTAGCTGCAGTAGTAGTAGTAGTAGAAGTAGCGGTAGTAGTAGTTGCGGTAGTAGAAGTAGTAGTAGTAGCAGTAGTAGTAGTAGTAGTAGTAGTAATAGTAATAGTGGTAGCTGGAGCAGTGGTAGTAGCAGATGCAGTAGTAGAACCAGTAGTAGTAGTAGCCATAGTAGCAGTTGTAGTAGTAGCAGTAGTAGAAATTCTGCTACTAGTAGTAGTACTTGTAGTAGTAGTACTAGAGGTAGTGGTAGTAGTTGAAGTATGGTAAGTTACATAGGAGCTAGTGTAGTACAATAAGTTGTAGTTTTAGGGGAAGTTGTAGTAGTAGAAGTAGCAGTAGTTCTAATACTAGTAGAACTAATACTGGTAGCGGTAGTAGCAGAAGTAGTAGCAGCAATAGTGGTTGCAGTAGTAGCAATAGTTGCCATTGAAGCAGTAGTAGTTGTAGTAGCTACAGTAGTAGTAGTAGTAGAAGTTGGAGAACTAATAATAGTAGTTGTAGTTGTAATAGTAGGAGTAGTAGTTATTTTGTTGTAGTAGCAGTAGCCGCAATAATAGTAGAAGTAGCAATTATGATAGTATTAGTAGTAGTAATAGTATTAATAATAGTTGCAGCAACAACAGCAGAAGTAGTAATAGTAGCAGTAGTAGTAGGAGCAATAGCAGGAGTAGTAGTACTAGTAGTAGAAGTGGTAGCACTAGTAGTAGTAGTAGTTGTTGTTGTTGTTGTTGTACTTATAGTAGGACTAGTAGTTGAAGCAATAGCTATTTTAGCAATAGTAGCAATAGTAGTAATAGCGATAGTTTCTGTAGTAGTAGTAGCAGTAGTAGTACCAATAGTAGTAGCAGTAGTCGTAGTCACAGTAGTAGTTGTAATTGTACAAGTAGAGTAGTAGAAGCAGCCGTAGTAGTAGCAGAAGTAGTTGTAATAGTGGGAGGGGAGGTAGTTGTAGTAGCCGTAGCAGCACAAGTAGTTGTACAAGTAGTAGACATTGTAGCAGCAATTGCAACGGCAGTAGAACTAGCAACTGTAGTAGTAACAGTAGTAACTAGAGTAGCAGTAGTAACAGTAGTAGCAGTAGTTGCTATTATCGCAGTTGTAACAGTAGTAGCAGCAGTAGTAGTAGCTGCAGTAGAAGTCGGAGCATTAGCAGTAGTAGTTGCCATAGTAGAAGGTGGAGTAGTAGTAGTCGTACCAATAATAGCAGCAATAGCAACAACAGTAGTAGTAGTAGTAGTAATAGTAGTAGTGGTATCATGAGCAGTGACAGTAGCAAGAGCAATAGTAATACTACTAGTAGTAGTAGGCATAGTAGCAATGGTGGTAGTTGTAGGTCTAGTAGTAGTACTAGCAATTGGACTAGTAGTAGTAGTACTTGCAGTAGTAGTACTAGAAGTAGTAGCAGTAGCAGAAGTAGGCAAGTTGCGGGAGAAGCATTAGTAGTAGAAGTAGCAGTAGTTCAAAAACTAGTAGAAGTAATAGTAGTAGCGGTAGTAGTAGTAGTAGCAGCAGCAGTAGTGGTAGCAGTAGCTGCCATTGTAGTAGTAGTAGTTGTTGTAGCAGTAGCGGTAGTAGTAGCTGTAGTAGTAGTTGTTGTTGTTGTAGAAGTTGGAGAAGTAATAGTAGTATTTGTAGTAGCTATAGCAGGAGTAGTAGTTATTGTTGTAGTAGTGGCATTAGTAGCAATAATAGTAGTAGTAGTAGTAGAAATAGTATCAATAGTAGTTGTAGCAGTAGCTGCAGAAATAGTAGTAGTAGTAGTACTACTACTACTACTAGAAGCAACACTAGTAAGAGGAGCAGTAGCAGTAGTAGCGGTAGCAGTAGTAGGAGTAGTAGTACAAGTAGTAGAAGTGGTAGCACTAGTAGTAATAGTAGTTGTTGTTGTTGTTGTAGTCATAGTAGTACTAGTAGTAGATGCGATAGATTTATTAGCAATTGTAGTAATAGTTAGTCATAGCAAGAGTTTCAGTAGTAGTAGTAGTTGTTGTTGTCATAGTAGCAATAGTGGCAGTAGCAGCGGCAATAGTAGCAGTAGCAGTTGTAGCAGCAGTAGTAGTGGTAGCAGCAACAATTGTAGGAGGAGGAAGAGTAGCAATAGCAGCACAAGTAGTAGTCATAGTCGTAGTAGTAATAGTAGTCGTTCTAGCAGGAGTAGCAATGGTAGTAGTAGCGATAGTTGCGCTGGTTGTGGTTTTAGTATTGGTGGTAGTAGTAGTCGTAAGAGAAGTAGTATAAGTAGTAGTACTAGTAGTAGTAGTAGGTTTGGAGCAGTAGTAGCTGTAGTAACAGTAAAAGTAATAGGCGTACTAGTAGTAGTAGGAGTAGCAGTTCCAGTATCATTAGTAGTTGTTGTGGTAGCAATAGAAGTAGTTGTAGCAGTAGTAACTATAGTACCAGAAGTAATAGTAGTAGAAGTAGTAGTAGCAGTAGTTGCAGTAATAGTGGTAGCACCACTAGTAGCAGAAGTAGCAGTAGTGGCTATAGTAGTAGTAGTGGCAGTACTAGTAGTAATAGTAATAGTAGTAATAGCAATAAAAGTAGTAGCAGTGTTACCAATAGCAGCAGTAGTAGGTGTAGTGTTGGCAAAATTAGTTGTAGTTGAAGGAGTCATAGTAGTAGTTGCAGTAGTAGTAGCAGCTGTAATAGTAGCAGTAGTAGTAGCAGTAGTAGCAGTAGTAGCAGTAGTAGTAGAAGTAGTAGTTGTAGGAGAAGTAGTAGTAGTAGCAGTAGCAGCAGTAGTAATAGCAGTAGTAATTGCAGTAGTAGTAGAAATAGCAGTAGTTATAGTAGTAGTAGAAGTAGCAGGAGTAGTAGTAGCAATAGCTGCAGTAGTTGTGGTAGCTGTAGTAGTTGAAGTAGGAGTAGCAAAAGTAGGACTAGTAGGACCAGCAATAGGAGTTGTTGTAGTTGGAGTAGTAGCAATGGTAGTAGTAGTAGTAGCAGTAGCAGAAGTAGTAGTAGTAGTTGCAGTAGCTGTAGTAGTAGTTGGAGCAGTAGCAATAATAGCCGGAATCGCAGTTGCAGTTGTAATCGTAGAAGTAGTAGTAGTCCCAGTAGTGGTTGGGGTATCATTGGTATAAGTAGTAACAGTAGTAGCAGTAGCAGTAGCAGTAATAGTTATGGCAGAAGTAGCAAAAGTAGTAGTTCTAGTAGTGTAGTAGTAGTAGTAGTAACGATCATAGTAGTTGGGGTAGTAGTAAAAGTAGTATCAAAAGTAGAAGTAGTAGCAGCAGTAGTGGTAGCAGCAGCAGCAATAGTAGTAGCAGTCGCATAGGAGTAGCAGCAGCAGTCATAGTAGTAGTAGTAGTTGCAGGAGTTATTGTAGGAATAGTTGTAGTGGGAGTAGTAGTCATAGCAGTAGTTGTGGTAGCAGTTGTAGTAGTAGTAATATTAGTAGTAGCAGGAGTAGTAGCAAAAGTAGTAGTAGTAGTAGCAGCAACCGTGGTAGTAGTAGCAGTAGTTGTAGCAGCAGTAGTAGTAGTGGCAGAAGTAGTAGTAGTCATAGAAGCAGAAGTTGTAGTAGTAGTAGTAGTTGTTGTTGCAGTAATGGTTGTAGTAGCAGCAGTTGTAGTAGTAGTAGAAATTGTAGTAACTGTAGCAGTAGTAGTGTGAGAAGCAATAGTTGCAGTAGTAGTAATAGTAGTAGTTGCAGCAACAACAGTAGTAGCTGTGTTGTAGTGGAAGTAGTACTAGTTGTTGTAGTAGTTGTTGTTCTTATAGTAGAAGCAGTAATAACTATAGTAGTTGTAGAAGCAATGGTAGTAGTAGTAGTAGTTGCATCAGCTGTGGTTGTCGAAGCAGTAGTACCAATAGTTGCAGTCATAGCATTAGTAGTAGTAGCCATAATAGTAGTTGGAGTAGTAGTACTAGTCGTGCCAGTAATAGCAGTTGCAGTAGTAGGAGTGGTAGTGTTAGTAATAGTAGTAGAAGTAGTAGCAGAAGCAGTGGCAGTCATTGAGCAGTAATAGTACAAGTAGTAGTAGTAGTACTATAGTAGTAGCAGAAGTTGTACTAGTAGTAGTAGATCTAGAAGTAGTGGTAGAGTAGAAGTAGTTCAAGTTGTAGAAGGTGTCGTAGTTTTACATTAAGTAGTAGTATTTGGAGAAGTCGTAGTAGTATAAGTAGCAGTAGTTCTAATACTAGTAGAACTAATAGTAGTCGCGGTAGAAGTACTAGTGCCAGTAGTAGTAGTGGTTGCAATAGTAGCCGTTGTAATAGTAGCAGTAGCGGTAGTAGTAGCTATAGTACTACTACTAGTAGTAGGAGTTGGAGATGTAATAGTAGTAGTTGCAGTCGCTGTCGTAGGAGTAGTTGTTGTTGTTGTAGCAGTAGCAGTAGCAATAATCATAGTAGTAGTAGTGTTAGTTGCAGTAGTAGTAGTAATCGTTGTAGCAGCAGCAGCGGCAACAGTAGTCATAGTAGTAGTATTTGTAGAAGTTCCAATAGTAGTAGTAGGAGTAGTTGTCGTAGTAGGAGTGGGAGTAGTGGTAGTAGTGGTAGCAATTATGGTAGTGGTAGTAGTAGTAGTAGCAGTTGTCATTATTGTTGTTGTTGTTGTAGTAATAGTAGTAGTGGAAGTGGTAATATTAGTATTTGTAGTAGTAGTAGTAGTAGTAGTACTAGTAGAAGTAGAAGTAATGGTATTAGTAGTAGTACTAGTAGAAGTAGAAGTAATGGTATTAGTAGTAGTAGTAGTAGCAGAAGTAGTAGTGGTATTTGTTGCCGCCGTAGTATTAGTCGTAGAAGTAAAAGTAGTAGTACTAGTATTTGCAGTTGCTCTAGTAGCAGTAGTAGAGTAGTAGAACAAGTTGCTGTAGTTGCAGCAACAGTTGTATTAGTTACTGCAACAGCAACAGTAGTTGTAATGGTAGTCGTAGCAGCAGAAGTAGAGGTAGTAGAAGCAGTAGTAACAGTAATGGCAGTAGTAGTAGCATTAGTAGCAGCAATAGTAGTGGTAGAAGCAGTAGCAATAGTCATAATAGTTGTGGTAGTTGAAGTAGCAGTAGTAGTAGTAATAGTAGTAGTATCTGTAATAGTACTAATAATAGTAGTTGTTGTTGCTATAGTAATAGTTGTAGTAGTAGCAGTAGGGGTAGGAGTAGGTGTAGTAGTAGTAGTTATTGTTGTTGTTATTTTTGTAATACTTACAGCAGTAGTAGTAATAGTAGTAGTAGTAGTAGTAGTAGTTGTTGTTGTTGTAGGATCAGTAGTAGGCTTAATAGTTGTAGTAGTAGTGGTGGTGGTGGTGGTGGTAGTTGTAGTAGTAGTAGGATCAGTAGTAGGCTTAATAGCTATAGTAGTAGTAGTATTGGGAGTAGTAGTTGGAGTAGCAGTAGTAGTAGTTGTAGTTGTTGTTGTAATAGTTGTGATAGTGCTACTAGTATTGGTGGTAGTAGTAGTAGAAGTAGAAGTAGGATTGCTAGTAGTATTAGTAGCAGTAGTAGTAATAGCAGCCATAATTGTAGCTGTGGTAGTTGTAGTAGTAGTAGAAGTCATAGTTGGTGTTGTAGTATTTGTAGACGTAGTAGCAGTTGCATCAGAAGTAGTAGTAGTAATAGTTGTTATTGTTGTTATAGAAGAAGCGGTAGTAGTCGTAGTAGTTATTGTTGTGGAAGAAGTCGTAGTACTAGTAGCAGTAGTAGTAGTATTAGGAATAGCTACAGAAGTAGTTGCAGGAGTACTAGTCATGGTAGTAGTAGTAGTTGTTGTTATAGAAGAAGAAGTAGTAGTAGTAGAAGTAGTAGTAGTAGTCGTGGTAGTAGGTGTAACGACAACAGCAGGACCACTAGTAGTTGTAGTAGTAGTAGCAATGGCAGTATTTGTCGTAGTAGTAGTAATAGTAGTAGTATTAGTAGGAGTAGTAGTAGTTGCAGTAGTAGTAGTTGTTGTAGTATCAGTAGGAGTAGGACTAGTAGTACCTGTAGTAGTAGTGGTGGTGGTAGTAATAGTAGTAGTACCAGTAGTAGTTGTAGTAGTAGTAGTTGTTGTTGTTGTTGTAGTAGTTGTAGTAGTACTTATGGTTATAATAGTAGTTGTAGTAGTTGTACTACTAGGAGCGGTAGAAGTAGAAGTAGTTGTAGTTGTAGTAGTAGCAGTAGTAGTAATAGGAGTGGTAGGAGTGGTAGCAGCAGCAGCAGTTGTTGTTGTTGTTGTGGTTGTTGTATCCACAGTAGTAGCTATAATAGTTTTTATTCAAGTAGTCCTAGTAGTAGCCGTAGTATTAGTAGGAGGAGTAGTAGTTGTTGTAGTCGCAGTAGTAGAAGTAGTGTTAGTTGCAGTAGTACCAGTAATAGCTGCAGCTGCAGCAACAGCAGCAGTAGTAATAGTCGTAATATTTGTAGTTGTAGGAGTAGTAGTAGTAGGATTAGTAGTAGGTGTAGCAGAAGTAGTAGTAGTAGTAGTGGTGGTGGTGGTGGTGGTAGTAGTAGTAGTTGTTGTTGTTGTTGTAGTAGTCATAGTAGGAGTAGCACTAGGAGTAGTAGTTGTAGTAGCAATAGTAGAATTTGTAATAGCAGTGTTAGTAGCAGTAGTAGTAGAACTAGTAGAAGACATTGTAGCTGCAGAACTTGTAATAGTAGTATTAGTAGTAGTAGTAGTAATAACTATGCTACTAGTAGTATTAGTAGGAGTTGGAGTTGGAGTAGTAGTATGAGTAGTAGTAGTTGGAGTGGCAGTATTAGTAGTACTTGTAGTAGCTGAACTAGTAGTAGTATTTGTAGCCGCAGTAGTAGTAGAAGAAGTAATTGTAGCAGTACTAGTATTAGCAGTCACAGTTGCAGTAGTGGTAGTAGAAGAAGTAGCAATTGTAGCAGCAGCTGTAGTCGTAGTTGCAATAGCGGTAGCAATAGTAGTAATGGTAGTAGTAGTAGCAGAAGTAGAGGTAGTAGGAGTAGTAGTACCAGTAGTGGTAGTTGTAGTAGCATTAGTAGCAGCAGCAATAGTGGCAGAAAGAGTAGCAATGGTCATAGTAGTAGTGGTAGTTGCGTTGGTGTTAGTAGAAATACTAGCTGAGTAGTAGTCAAAGGAGGAGCAGCAGTAGTTGTAGCAGTAGTGGGAGTAGTATTAGGAGTAGTTGTAGTAGTAGTAGAAGGAGTAGGTGTAGTTGTAGTAGTAGTTACAGCAGTAGTAGTAATAGAAGCAGTAATAGTAGTAGTAGTAGTAGTTGTTGTAGCAGTAATAGTAGTAGCAACAGTAGTTGGTTTAATAGTTGTAGTAGTAGTAGTAGTAGAAGTAGTAGCAGCAGCAGCAGTAGGAGTAGTAGTTCTTGTAATAGTAGTGGTAGTAGTAGTAGTAGCAGCAGCAGAGATAATAGTAGTACTAGTAGTAGTAGTAGTAGTAATAATAATAATAATAGTAGAAGGAGTGTTAGAAGTAGTAGCAGCAGCAGGGGTAGTAGTAGTAATAGTAGTAGTAGGATTGTTAGGAGTAGTAGAAGTAGTAGTAGTAGTAGTAGTAGTAGTAGTAGTAGTAGTAGTAGTAGTAGTAGTAGTAGTAGTAGTAGTAGTAGTAGTAGTAGTAGTAGTAGTAGTAGTAGTAGTAATAGTAGTAGCAGCAGCAGCAGCAGTAGCCATAGTTGTAGCTGTCGTAGTCATAGTGGTAGTAGAAGTCATAGTTGGTGTTGTAGTGGTTGCAGTCATAGTAGTTAGTTGTAGCAGAAGTAGTAATAGTAGTAGTTGTTGTTGTTCTAGAATAAGTGGTAGTGGTAATAGTTGTTGTTGTTGTAGTAGAAGTGGCAGTAGTAGTAGTAGTATGAATCGTAACAAAAGCAGCAGGAAGACTACAAGTAGTTGTAGTAGTTTTTGTTGTTGTTCTAGAATAAGAAGTAGTTGTCATTGTAGTAGTGGTAGTTGGAGTAACAGCAGCACTAGGAGCACTAGTAGTTGTTATAGTAGCAATAGTAGTATTGGTATTGTTAGTAGCAATAGTAGTTGTACTAGTAGCAGAAGTAGTAGTTGTAGAAGTGGTGGTAGCAGTAGTAGTAATAGTATTAGTAGTAGTAGTAGTAGTAGTTCTTGTAGCAGTAGTAGGAGTAGGAGTAGTAGTAGTAGTCGGATTAGTAGCATGAATAAGTGCCTAAGAAGAAGAAGTTGTAGTAGTAGTGGTGGTGTAGTAGGAGTAGCAGTAGGAGTACTAGTAGTAGGAGTAGAAGCAGTAGTTGTTTTAGTAGCTATACTAGTAGGTGCAGTAGTTGTAGTGGTAGTAGTAGTAGCAGCAGGAGTAGTAGTAGTAGGAGTAACAGAAGGAGTAGCTGTAGTAGCGGTAGGAGTTCTAGTGGTAGTAGTTATTGTTGTTGTTGTTGTTGTGGAAGAAGCATTAGTAGTCGTAGCAGTAGTATTAGTAGTAGTATGAGCAGCAATAGTTGCAACCGCCGCAATAGCAGTAGTCGGAGTATTAGTAGTAGTAGTAGTCGGTGTAGTAGTAGAAGGTGCAGTAGTAGTAGTAGTAGTAGTATTAATAATAGTTATAGCAGTAGTGGTTGTAGTTGTAGTAGTGCAGTAGTGGTAGTAGTAGTAGTCATAGAAGTAGTAATAGCTTCTGCAACAGCAGCAGAAGCAGCATTAGCCGTAGTAGTAGTAGTAGTAGTAGTATTTATAGTAGTAGAAGTAGAAGTAGTAGTAGTAGCGAAAGTAGGAGAAGTTGTAGGAGTAGAAGTTAAAGTATTAGTAAGAGTTGCATAGTAGTAGCAGTACTAGCAGGAAGAGAGGTAGTAGGAGCAGTAGATGTAGTAGTAGTAGTAGCAATCACAACAACAACAATAGTAGCATAAATAGTCGTGGTAGTAGAAGTCACAGTTTGTGTTGTAGTAGTTGTAGTCGGAGTACTAGTGGTAGCAGAAAAAGTAGTAGTAGTAGTTGGTTTTATTGTCAAAGAAGAAGTGGTAGTAGTAGTAGTTGTTGTTGTTGTAGAACAAGTGGTAGTAGTAGTAGTATTAGGAATAGCAGCAAAAGCAGCTACAGGAGTAGTAGTAGTAGTAGTAGTAGTAGTAGTAGTTTTTGTTGTTATAGAAGTAGTAGTAGTAGTAGTAGTAGTAGTAGTAGTAGTAGTAGTGGTAGTAGGAGTAACAGCAGCAGCAGGAACACTTGTAGTTGTAGTAGTAGTATTGGTAGTGGTAGTAGTAATAGTAGTAGTACTAGTAACAGTAGTAGTAGTAGTTGTAGAAGTAGTAGTAGTAGTAGTAGTAGTAGTAGTAGTACGATTAGTTGTAGCAATAGGAGTCGGAATAGTAGTACCAGTAGTAGTAGTGGTAGTAGTAGTAGTAGCTGTAGCAGCACTTGTAGTTGTTGTTGTTGTAGTAGTTGTAGTAGTACTTATAGTAGAAATAGTAGTTGTAGTAGTAGTTGTAGTAGTAGTTGTGGTAGTAATTAGAGTGTTACGAGTGGTAGTAGTAGCGGTAGTTGTAGTAGTAGTAGTTGTTGTTGTATCCGTAGTAGTGGTTCTAGTAGTTGTTGTTGTAGTAGTCCTAGTAGTAGTCATGGATTAATAGTAGCAGTAGTAGTAGTAATAGCAGTAGTAGTAGTAAAGTAGTAGTAGTAGTCATAGTTGCAGAGCAGCACTAGTAGTAGTAGTAGTCGTAGTAGTAGTAGTAGTAGTAGTAGGAGTAGTAGTAGTAGGAGAAGCAGTAGCAATAGTTGTAGTAGTAGTAGTAGTAGTAGTAGTAGTTATGGTAGTAGTAGGAGTAGTAGTTATCGTAGTAGTTATAGTAGTAGTAGTAGTTGTTGTTGTTGTTTTTGTTATAGTAGTAGTAGTAGCAGTAACACTAGGAGTAGTCGTTGTAGTAGTAGTAGTAGAAGTGGTAATAGTAGTATTAGTGGTGGTAGTAGTAGTAGTAGTAGCAGTAGTATTAGGAAGAGTTCGTGTATGTGTAGTAGTACGATTGGAAGTAGCTGGAGTGGTGGTATTAGCAGTAGTACTAGTAGCAAAAGTAGTAGTAATATTTGTAGCCACAGTAGTAGTAGAAGTAGAAGTAATTGTAGTAGTACTGGTATTAGCAGTCGTAGTAGCAGTTGTAGTAGTAGAAGAAGAAGCAGTAGTAGTAGCAGTAGCAGCTGTAGGAGTTGCAGTAGTAGTAGTAGTAATAATAATGGTATTAATAGTGGAAGAAGTAGAGTTAGTAGATGTAGTAGTAACAGTAGTTGTAGTAGTTGTAGCTTTAGTAGCAATAGCAGTAGTAGTAGAAGTAGTAGCAATAGTCGTAGTAGTAGTGGTAGTTGTAGCGGTGTTCGTAGAAGTACTTGCACTAGTAGTAGTAGTGGTAGGAGCAGCAGTAGTAGTAGTAGTAATAGTAGCAGCAGCATTAGTCGTAGTAGTAGTAGGAGTAGTAGTAGTAGCAGTATGATTGTTGGGAGTAGTTGTAGTAGTAGAAACAGTAGTAGTAGCAGCAGCAGCCATAGTTTTAGTTGTAGTACTCATAGTGGTAGTAGAAGTCGTAGTTGGTGTTGTAGTCGTTGTAGTCGTAGTTATAGTTGTAGTAGAAGAAGTAGTAGCAGTAGTTGTTGTTGTTATTAGGGTAGAAGTGGTAGTAGTTATTGTAGTTGTTGTGAAAGAAGTGGCAGGAGTAGTTACAGTAATGGTAGTAGTAGGAATAGCAGCAAAAGTGGCAGCAATGGTACAAGTAGTAGTAGTAGTAGTTGTTGTTGTTTTAGAAGAAGTAGTAGTCGTTGAAGTAGTCGTAGTTGGACTAACAGTAGTACCAGTAGCACTAGTAGTTGTAGTAGTATTAGCAATGGCAGTGTTGGTAGTGGTAGTAGTAATAGTAGTTGTACTAGTAACAGTAGTAGTTGTTGTAAAAGTGGTGGTAGTAGTAGTACTAATAGTATTAGTAGTAGTAATAGTAGTAGTAGTAGTAGTAGTAGTAGTAGTTCTTGTAGTAGTAGTAGGAGTAGTAGTAGTAGTAGTAGGAATAGTAGCATGAATAGGTGCAAGAGAAGTAGTAGTAGTAGGAGGAGGACTAGTAGTAGTTGTAGGAGTAGCTGTAGGAGCACTAATAGTAGGAGTAGAAGCAATAGTTCTTTTAGTAGCTGTACTAGTAGGTGTAGTAGTCATAGTGGCAGTAGTAGTTGTAGTTGTAGGCATAGCAGTAGTAGCAGCAGGAGTATTAGCAATAGGATTAGCAGTAGGAGTAGCAGTAGTAGGGGCAGGACTTCAAGTGGTAGTAGTAGTGGTTGTTGTTGTTGTGGAAGAAGTTTTAGTAGCCAAGCAGTAGTATTAGTAGTAGTATGAGTAGCAGTAGTAGCAATCGCTGCAATCGCAGTAGCCGGAGTACAAGTTGTAGTAGTAGTCGGTGTAGTAGTAGAAGGAACAGTGGTAGTATGTAGGAGTAGACGTTAAGAGTAGTAGTAAGAGCTGTAGTAGTAGTAGCAGTACTACCAGGAAGATAGGTAGTAGGAGTAGTAGAAGTAGTAGTAGTAGTAGTAGTAGCAGTAGCAGCAGCAGCAGCAGTAGTAGTAGTAGTAGCAGCCACAACAAAAGCAATACTTGGAGAAATAGTAGTGGTAGTAGAAGTCGTAGTTGGTGTTGTAGTAGTTGCAGTCGAAGTAGCCGTTGTGGCAGAAGAAGTACTAGTAGTAGTAGTTGTTGTTGTTATAGAAGAAGTGGTTGTAGTGGTAGTTATTGTTGTTGTAGAAGAAGTGGTGGTGGTGGTGGTGGTAGTAGTAGTAGTAATAGCAGCAAACGTAGCTGCAGGAGTACTGGTAGTAGTAGTGGTAGCTGTTCTTATTATCGAAGAAGAAGAAGAAGAAGAACAAGAAGTAGTAGTAGTAGTAGTAGTAGTAGTAGTAGCAGTAGTAGTAGTGGTAGTAGGAGTAGCAGCAGGAGCAGGAGCACTAGTAGTTTTAGTAGTAGTAGCAATGGGAGTATTGGTAGTGTTAGTAATAATAGTAGTAGTACTAGTAGCAGTAATAGTTGTTTTAGAAGTAGTAGTAGTAGTAGTAGTAGGAGGAGGAGGAGGAGGAGGAGTACTAGTAGTAGTAGTAGTAGCAGCAGTAGGAGTAGTAGTAGAAGCAGTAGGAGTAGGAGTAGTAGTAGTGGTGGTGGTGGTGGTAGTAGCAGTAGTAGTAGCAGTAGTAGTAGTTGTTGCTATTGTTGTAGTAGTTCTATTAGTACTTATAGTAGTAATAGTAGTTGTAGTAGTAGTAGTTGTTGTAATTGGAGTGTTAGGAGTGGTAGTTGTAGTCGTAGCTATAGTTGTTGTTGTTGTAGTCATAGTAGTGGTCGTAGTATTAGTAGTAACAGTAGCCATAGTAGTAGTAGTAGGTATAGCTTTGGCTGCAGCACTAACAGTAGTAGTTGTTGTAGTCGTAGCAGTAGTTGTAGTAGTAGGAGTAGTAGTAGGAGCAGCAGTAGGAGTAGTTGTAGCAGTATTAATAGTAGTAGTGGTAGTTGTTGTTGTTGTTGTTGGTTTTGTCGTGGTAATAGTACTTGTAGTACTAGTAGTAGCTGTGGTAATAGTAGTATTAATGGTAGTAGTAGTTGTTGTTGTATTAGTAGTATTAGTAGGAGTTCGAGTAGGAGTAGTTGTACGAGTAGTAGTAGTTGGGGTGGAGGTATTAGCAGTAGTTCTAGTAGCAAAAGTAGTAGTAGTATTTGTAGCCGCAGTAGTAGTAGTAGTAGTAGAAGTAATTGTAGCAGTACTAGTGTTAATAGCCGTAGTAGCAATATTAGTAGTAGTAGAAGAAGTAGCAGTGGTAGCAGTAGCAGTTGTAGTAGTTGTAGTAGCAGCAGCAGTAGTAATAGTATTAGTAGTACAAGAAGTAGAGGTAGTAGGAGTAGTAGTAACAGTAGTGGTAGTAGTTGTAGATTAGTAGTAGCATCAGTAGTAGTAGAAAGAGTAGAAATAGTTGTTGTAGTAGTGCTCGTAGAAGTACTAACAGTCGTAGTAGTGGTAGGAGCAGCAGGATTAGTAGTAGTACTAGTAGCAGCAGTAGTAGTTGTAGTAGTAGTAGCAGTAGCCATAGTTGTAGCTGTGGTATTCGTAGTGGTAGTAGAAGTCATAGTTGGTGTTGTAGTAGTTGTAGTCGTAGTAATAGTTGTAGCAAAAGAAGCAGTAGTAGCAGTTGTTATTGTTGTTATAGTAGTAGTCGTAGTAGTAAAGTAGTAGTAGTAGTTGTTGTTGTTATAGAAGTAGTAGTAGTCATAATAGTCATGATGGTTGGAGTAACAATAGCACCAGGAGCACTAGTAGTTGTAGTAGTATGAGCAATGGCAATGTTGGTAGTGGTAGTAGTAATAGTAGTTGTACTAGTAGTAGTAGTACTAGTTTGGAAAGTAGTGGTGGTAGTAGTAGTAATAGTAGTGGTGGTGGTGGTGGTAGTATTAGTAGTAATAGTAATAGTAGGAATAGTAGCATGAATAGGTGCAGGAGAAGTAGTAGTCGTATGAGTAGTAGTAGAAGTAGGAGTAGCAATAGGAGTACAAGTAGTCAGAGTAGTAGCATCAGTTGTTTCAGTAGCCGTATGTGCAGTAGTTGTAGTGGCAGTAGTAGTTGTAGTTGTAGGAGTAGCAGTAGGAGTAGCAGTAGTAGTAGCAAGAGTTCCAATAGTACTAGTTGTTGTTGTTGTTGTTGTTGCGGAAGAAGTATTAGTAATGGTAGCAGTAGTATTAGTAGTAGTATGAGCAGCAACAGTAGCAGCAGCCCCAATAGCAATAGCCAGAGTACGAGTAGTAGTGGTAGTTGTAGTCGTAGTTGGAGCGACAAAAGGAGTAGGAGTAGCAATAGAGGAAGTAGTCGATGTAGTAGTAGTAGTAGCAGTAGTAGGATTAATAATAGTTATAGTAGTAGCAGTACTAGTTGTAGTAGTAGTAGCAACATTAGCCATAGTAGTAGTAGTAGTAGTAGTAGTAGTAGTAGTAGTAGTAGTAGCGGGAGTCGGAGTAGCAGCAGTAGTAACACTAGTAGTTGTTGTACTAGTAGGAGTAGTTCTCAGAGTAGAAGTTCGAGTAGGAGTCGTAGTAAGAGTTATAGTAGTAGTACTACTACTCTTAGGAAGAGAAGTAGTAGTAGTAGAAGTAGGTGTAGTAGTGGTAATAGTAGAAGTAGTAGCAATAGCAGTTGTAGTAGCAACAACAACAGTAGTAGTACTAACAGAAATAGTAGCAGTTGGAGTACTTGTTCCACAAGTAGTAGTAGTCATAGTTGTAGAAGTAGTAGCAGTACTAGTAGTAGTTATTGTAATTGTAGCAGTAGTAGTTGTAGTATTAGTAGTTGCAGTAGTAGTTTTAGTACTAGTAGTAGTAGTGGTAGTAGCAGCCATAGTACTAGTAGTAGTAGTAGTAGCAGCAGCAGCAGCAGTAGCGATAGTAGTAGAAGTAGTAGACGTAGTAGTTGTAGTTATAGCAGCAGTAGTAGTAGAAGTAGTAGTTGTAGTAGTAGTAGTAGTAGTAGCAGCAGCAAGTGTAGTAGTAGTAGTAGTAGTAGTAGCAGCAGCAGCAGCAGTAGTAGTAGTAATAGCAGTAGTACTAGTAGTAGTTGTTGTCGCAATGGCATTAGTAGTAATAGGAGTAGTTGTAGGAATAGTAGTAGGAGTAGTAGTAGTAGTAATAGTAGCAGTTGTAGTTGTAGTAGTAGTGGGAGTAGTAGTAGGAGTTGTAGTAGTAGTTATAGTGCTAGTAAGAGTAGTTGTAGTAGTAGTAGGAGGAGTAGGAGTAGTAGCAGTTGTTGTAGTACTAGTAGTAGAAGTAGTTGTTGTAGTACTAGTTGTTTTTGTACTAGTAGGAGTAGTTCTCAGAGTAGAAGTTCGAGTAGGAGTAGTAGTAAGAGTTATAATAGTAGTAATACTACTAGCCGGAAGAGAAGTAGTAGTAGTAGAAGTAGGAGTAGTAGTGGTAGTAGTAGAAGTAGTAGCAATAGCAGTTGTAGTAGTAACAGCAACAGTAGTAGTAGTAGTTACAGAAATAGTAGCAGTTGGAGTAGTAGTAGTCATAGTTGTAGTAGTAGTTGCAG